>JALNIO010002143.1:48734-67774 GCA_023509875.1 Rugonectria rugulosa | reverse complement strand
ACAACACGACCCAAAAAAAAAAAAGAAACAACAATGACTGTAACTGGACCTCCCATGCCAATTCTCCCGAGAGCGCTATTTTAGAATAACCCCTTGGCTGATGCCTGCTATCGTAGTAATCATGCCTAACCCTGCTGATATGCACTGCAAGCAAGACGAATACCGGCACAAAACAAACGAAGCCCTCGTTCCCCCGGAGGGATGCACCGCTGCCAAGAACACCCAGATCGAGGAGCCACCGAGCGATACAGATCACGAATGTGTCCCGAAGCAAAGGACGCTCTGGCCCTTCAATGATCCATCTCTGTCAGGTCGACGCTATCGTTGGCCTTGCGTGGGGTTTGGCAGGCTGGGTATTTCTGACTTCCTGTTGGACTTCCAGAAGTCTATCGCCTCGACGACATCATCTCCCTTCTCATCCTCGTGGGCAAAAAGAATCTACTTGTGGGTTAGCAAATGGAACAACCAGAATATCAGAGTAACCGTCGTGTGCTTGTCAGGGGGGAACTCACCTCATGCGTACTACTATGTAACATGCGAATAGTCTTGCGGGGGACGATGTGAACTGCACCATTCTCCATGTTCCGCAGTTCTATGAAATTGGGCTCAAAGGCAAGAATCCACGGGTAGCTGAGCGCAAAGCTCTGGGGCGTACCCTCCCAGTCGATGCGCCATTCCGGCCGAGCCCGCCAGCCGTTGCGGTTGACAAAGAACGAGAACTCCGAGTAGTTCAGCAGGAACTCTCCGTTCAGACGTTCAATGTGAATCGGCCTGACGCCTTCCTTGCGGGCGACAAAGTCGAGCGAGGTGTCGGCCTGATCAAGGAGTGACTGCGTTTCCAGCGTCTCCAGAGACACGACTTCAAAGCCTCTAGCGCAAGCAACACACAGCTTGGACTTGAGGAAGTGGACCGAGGACGATTCCGTTGGAATGTAAAACTCCTTGAAGGGCTTGAGCTCATCGTGACCGCTCGACATGAACTTTCCGAGTCCCTTTTGTTTCTTGGCCTTGGTCATGGCATCGTTCGGCTCAAACACCTTGATTGTCGTGGACAAGGTTGATGACTTGACGCAACACACCAGGTGGCGTCCCAGACAGATGCCAGTCTTGAAAAAGCTGCAGTGATTCTGAATCTTCTTAGGTCTTCTAGACAGTGCAGGCTCATCAGGGTTGAGAGCCGAGACTGAGTAAGATTGCAGAGTCTTGTTTGACAGCACCAGCAGTAGCTGGTATTCCTCCAAGATGTCAATCTGAGTCACCGAAGCAGTCTCGAGTACTCTCCTTGGCACCTGGTCCTTGTTCTTGCGATCAGACAAGTAGACTCCATTATCCGTACCGTAGAGCAGCTTGCGGCCACCGTCAAACGGCGTGACGCAGTTGACGCGGTTGGTTCCAGCAAAGAAGTTGCTGGAGATAACCGTCGTGTTGATGAAGTCGGCACGAGCCCGCAGCCGTTGTTGAGCAGCATCAATGTATTCGAGCCACTTCTTGCGCGCCGCCTGATTTGCCGCGTACAGCGGCAACTCGTATCCGGCCTTACCCAAATGGCGGAACGTGATGGGCCAGCCCTCGTTTCTCTTTGCGTTGTCCGCGTTGGCTCGTATTGACGGTATCAAGCTCGACGAGGTCCGTTTCACCGATCCGGAATTAGGAATCACCTCTTCCATCTCCTTGATTGCGAGCAGTTCAAGAGGGATGGGCCGTCTGTAAGCCTTGATTTCCTCGTTCTTCCCTACTTGCTTGATTCGCACCAGAAGAACAGCATGATCAAACAGGAAGGCTGTGATCTCGGTAGGATCAGTCGGGCCCTTCTTGAGCTGGCTCTTGAAGACCAGTTCACGGCCCTCCTCGGTAAGCTTGAGGTCAACTCTCTCGTTGGGTCGGAAGCGCAACTGCTCGTGAAGCCTCCTCAGGTTGAACCGGTTCTCAGCCTTTCCAGACTCAGCGTTGACTCTTCCGAGAAGGTCGCGGATGATTGTCAAGACCTTGGGAATATCCTCCTTGTCCGGGTTGCCATCTTCGGTGTACTTCAAGACGTTTTCCAACAGCAAAGGGTAACGAGCGAGACGGGTGGTTGGCTTGGTCAGATAGCCGTTCAGTTCCAGCTTTCTTGACTCCTTGCGTCGCTCAATCTCTTCCACAAACTTCGCAAAGTAAGAGTTAATCGACCTCTCATTCTCGAACTCGAACTTTCCTTCCAGCTGCTTGGAGCCATACCATATGAAGGGCTCAAACTGGGGCACAAACTCGAGGAAGATGTCTCCGATGTTGTAGACGATGGGTTCCTTTTGCTGTCGAGAAGTCAAAGATGCGGCGAACCGTGAGCTCACGGTATGAATACTTGGATGATCAATAATGTTGCTAAAGATGGTCTTGACAACCTTGTCTCGGCGCTGCACTGGGATGGGAGAAGCCTTGGACCGCAGAGGTAAGATCCAGAAATCGCGGAGATATTCCAGGTCTTTGACGAAATCTCGTTCGGTATAGAAGATCTCAGAGATGACCTCCTGTCTCTTCTTCTCCCGCTCACCGACCTTATCAGCAATTTCCTTGGGCACCGAGTTGATCCAAAGCTTCTGCTCATCCGTCTGGTCGATCTCGTCATCGTTGATATTGGCCGAGTCCTCCTTGCGCAGACCAGGGTTGATCTTCAGGTTCAGCCTGGAAACCTGTTCCAGTCGTCGGGGGCAGGCAATCGAGTAGCAGAGCTGATCCCTGGTGCAAGTTGGCGAGTAGCATTCCGAGAGGAGGACGAAGACGCCGTTCACCGCCGGCTTCTCCTCCGGCTCGTCCACCAAGGTCTCTCTGAACTGGTACATTTCCGACTGGGAGTCTCGCAATCGGTGTTCGTATGTGACATCGTGGAAGAATTTCTGTGCGTCCAGAGCTCGGCCGAGGAGAAGAGCGAGGTTTCGGTCCGTCGTCCTGATAATGTACGAGAGAACGTCCACAGCCTCAGAACCACTGAAAGCATTCTTGTAAGTCAGTTCGTTCTTGGTACGATCGCCAACAATGATCTTTCGACGGAAACACTCAGCAACACGTGATATGAGAGCTGGATAAACAAGCGGTGGCCGGATTTTGGTTGCAGTCGGTGGCCTGTCGCTCTCGATCGATTTGCTCCTGCTAGGTCGTTGGACCAGAGTTGCGGCATCCGACTCGGATGGAGCAATGGTTGGCGCCACAGTAGAGGCCATTGACATTGTCCTTCCGTGATCGCTGCCTCCGTTCGAAGATGCCATACTGGGGGTTCGAGTCTGCGTTCCGGGGACGTTGGCGTACGAGTTGTTGGAGATGGGGAAACCGTTCGTCGCTGGAAGCTCAGCCGGAGCTCTTCGGTTTGGAATAACTCGGCCGCTCATGGTCTGGTGGTGAGGATCTCGGTCTTGAGGTGGGTATGAGCCCGTCAACGACATGGCACGCTCCTCATGGCGTTCAGGAACAACTCTCCCCTGAGCCGTCGTCCTCGCTGAGCTCTGATGGGCGTAAGGGGCTTGCCGCATTTGGTTCGCCGAGGTCTGCGAATAGGTGTTCGGAGGCGGGTGGTACATTTGCGGCCGAGAGGCCGAGGCGAGGGACTGCGATCGATAAGGGTCATTGTTCATGGCTGGACCTGGTCCGCCCTGATAAAACCGCTGTGCGGGAGTCCTTGCACCTTGTGCCTGTGCCGGAGGCCCCCGAGGATCCAAGCGTGAAGGTGCCGGGCCTCCGGGCCCTCCAGGCCCTCCAGGATAAGGACGCCTCTGCGGCGGAGGTTGGCCCTGCTGCATGTAGGGAGGAACATGCTGACCGCCAGACGCAGCTCGATGCTGGGGATAGTAGCCATTGCCCATATTCGTGTTCGAGTCCATCGTTCGGGTTCTCATAGGGTCGCGGTCGGAATACTGGCCAGGGGGCGGCCGCGGGGGCGGCATCCGCTGCATGCCGGATGAACTCGACGACATGGTTTGGGTTCGACCTTGGCTCATATGAGGGGGCATCGAGGAGGACGTCATGGTTTGAGATCTCCCCGGGGGAGGAGCGGCGCCGAAGATGTTGGAAAAGGCGGCGTCTCGCTGGTAATTGTTGCCGCCATCGCCGTAACCACCCCTCGGAGGCCCGCGTTGGGGAGCTCCGCGCGGATCGTAGCCGTAATCTGCCATGATGCTGAAATTGTGTAGCTGCACGAGGCAAGTAGACTGGTTAGAAGGCGGCAACAAAAAGGTGGACGACGAGGGAGTTCTCGAGCAGAAATGAACCGAAAGGAGCAACAAACCAGTCAAGAAGACCTGGCAGAGGCCAAGATAGACGACGGCCGATTCCACAGCCGACGCCGACGGATGCGCCGCCGTCAGTCGACGTCAACACAGCCCCTAAACCGGGATCCAAGCGATGTGATATGCGCTGCTCTTTTGTCGTGTCTTGTGTCGCCGAGGCCGTCACCAAGCAGCGGTCGTGGGAGGGACGAGGCGATTCAGGGAGAGCAACCGAGTTTATGCCTGAGCGGACGTCGGCTGGTCAGGATAAGGATAAGGCAGGATGACCCGGAAGGTTGTCAGATAGTGTCAAATGGCTGATCCGTCGAGTCCAGGCAAGGGCTTGTCGGGCCGGCCAGGACAAGAAGAGAGGGAAGCTGGGCAATGGGCGGTCGCAAGAATCGAGGTTTTGTGAGGGCCCTGCTGGAGGTGTAGGAGTTCCGAGGGGTTGCAGGTTCACGATCCACGCAGGTACTGGAGTGAATAGGACTGGACCTGGGCCAGGGACCAGTTCAGCACACGCTTGTCCAGCACTAGGCAGAGCACGGAGCAAAGCAATGCAATGGAAAGCGAAGGCAGAAAGCAGAAGCAGAGGCGCAGGCGACCTCTGGGAAATGCAACAGCACAGAGAAAGCACAGGACACAGGCCACAGGAGACAGGGACAGACAGATCCACCAACATCCACGTCCACGTCCACACGTCGACAGGTCGGGTCCAAAAGTCGCTGGCTTTTCGCCGTGTCGGGTGTCAGTGTGGTGGCAGCGGACAGCGGGCAGCGGGCAGCAGGGTAGTAGGGCCAGGTAGGTACAGTAGTTACTGGTAGTTACTTTGCAGTCGTAGCGCAGAGGAGAGGTACGGAGTAGGTAGGACTCGGTGGTAGTGCGAGTGGGATGGAGCGCGAGCGCGAGAGCCACAGTCCACGGACGGTGACCCTGTGATGTGGGCACCTCAGGTACACCCAATCCTCCGTACAGGACCTAGGTACCCAGCGAGGTAAGGTAGGTAGGTATTTAGCGTCCCGTCCTGAACCAGGCTCAACAGGCTTGCTAGTCTCGCCAGTCTCGCCAGTGCAAGGCAAGCCGGGGGCCCGACAGTGACTCCCAAGACTCCCCCAGTGAATCACCCAGTGGGAGGTTTGGAGGTCCACTGAGAGCGCGGCCCCTCTGGAAGAAGGGGTTGTCTTGGCCCTTGGTTGACTGGCTGACGGGAGGTGGGTTCTTTTGGGGCCGGCACGTACGTAGGCTTGGACGGGGGTTGAGGACGGGCGCCCGTCATGGCATGGGCAGGTTATACTTGGAATGGGAAGGGTGAAGAGCTGGGGTATGCAGATATGTAGACTGTATTGTGCTGCGTGCGGAATATATACGGTGTAAGGCGCGAGGTGGTCGCCAGGTAGACAGTTGTGGCATAAACAAGATGGTTGCTGTTTTCCAGCCCGTTACAGAACAGCGGCTTTGAAACGCTGCCCTCTGCAATGCACATCCGTCTGCAGCAGGTGCAAGTTTGATTGACTGTATGGTTGAATGGCCGCAAAAGCCCAATCCCTGACGAGGCTTGCTGGGGACCAACATGAATGGATCCCTTTGTTCTGCTCTGACAACGGGAGGTAACCAAAGGACGAATACTCCGTGCTTTGCAAATACTTGTACTTGTACGTGCCTCCTGCTCCGTGCTATACAAGTACGGAGTACCTACCTACCCATGTACGTAACCCCTCTCCTTCGAGCTTCACTAGTAGGGTACCTTGTCTCGAGGGTAACATGCAGCGCTGTTTCCAGCGTCCCAGCTTTCTCAAAAGGTGTCTCTTCCAGGACGAGAGGATGTGGCTAATAATAGGGGGCTTCTCAAGGAGGGCAAGGTGGAGGATGAAAGAGGGAGGGTTGGAGGGGTGCTTGGGGTGCTGCACTAGTGGCCGTTTCTTCATCAATAGAGGATAAAACGCATGCCACTCTTGTTGCGGTCGCCCTGGAATTGCCTTGGTGCCATCTATAGTCTTGGTTGTGGCTACCGGGATGTCCAGCCAATCCGTCACTTGACAACCACTGCGGGAGTAAGACCAATCAGGCTCGCGTACTGCGTATTTTGTACAACATTCTTCTGTTGGCCTCTTGATCCGTTGACCTTTTTCAATCATCTGATTAGCACATCGGCGACCGAGACCTCTTTTTTAGCAGACCTACACAACATGGCACCCCGGTTCCTAAGAACCCGCTAAAACCCACGACATAACTCTTGGCCGCAGAACCCAAGCATCCACAAAAGGGAGCCAATCAAAGGCATCTCTCAAAGAATCAATCACGTGAAACATCACGTGCAAATAAGGCGTGTGATTGGTCGTAGCTTAACTGGCTACCTATCCATTCCTGGTAGCCTGGTCTGGCTGGGGGCTACATCATCTCCTAAGCTTCCAACGTCAAATCCCATCGTCTACGTCGTCTCGTCCCTACCGCTTCATCTTGGCGGTTCCTCCTTCACCATGATCGAGTCATCGGAGATCGCTCCCAAGTTTGCCCCCTTCATTGGGATGGTAAGTTAGCCTTGGATGATGCGCGTCGCGGATGACGCGGGTTGCTGATGGTTTTATGTTTAGGGCGGCATCGCAGCTGCAATGGTCTTCGGATGTACGTTCCCTCCCACTCGTCGACTCGGACTATCAAGGGCTGAATACTAAATGTTGAAATAGCTATTGGCGCTGCCTATGGAACTGCAAAGTCTGGCATCGGCATTGCTGGTGTTGGTACTTTCCGACCAGATCTCATCATGAAGGTATCATTTACCCGACCAGACATTCCGCGATGCCTTCTCGGCTGACATACAACATAGTGCCTGATTCCCGTCGTCATGTCTGGTATCATCGCAGTCTACTCGCTCGTCATTTCCGTCCTGATCGCCGAGGATTTGGCTCCGCCCTCGACCCAGAGCTACAGCTTGTTCACGTACGTGCAGCAAACCGATATCGTTGATAGGGATCGTGTGGGAACGCGAAATATTGATGCATCATAGGGGCTTCTTACATCTTGGATGCGGTATCGCTGTTGGTATGACCGGTCTGGCCGCTGGCTACTGCATCGGTATCGTTGGCGATGCTGGCGTTCGTGCCTACATGGAGCAATCTAGGATTTTCGTCGGAATGGTTCTTATCCTCATTTTCGGTGAGGTTCTGGGTCTTTATGGGTAAGTTCAGTCAATGCTTCGTTCATCAACTCTTGACTGATAAGTTGATAGTCTCATCGTTGCCTTGATCCTCAACACCAAGAGCAAGGGTTAAGCCAACTCGATTTCAGCTCGTTCGAACCGGATGATCCAGAGGCAGGTTGCACTGCTGTTTGTATAGTGTTCTTGATGAATGCAGGGGATGTTCAGAGCCACCTTGAACCGGGCGGAGATGTGTCTTAATAGTTGCATCGGGCAAGGCGTTATGGAAACGTGTACTTTTATCGTGACAGGTAGACAACAGACGGAGAAATTGACGGTATTTAGTTTCGGACACTGCCCAGACACACCCCATCACACTTGCTGGATCACGAGGGCGGTTGTGGAGGACTTTGAAATCTTGACCTATATAAGGAGAGGAGCTAACTATGTCCAGCGTTCTGTTCATCAAACTCATAAGCTCCCGAAAAAAACCCAAGTAAAACCCATGAAACCCTGAAGCCCAGTGAGTGCAACAGCGAATGAGAAGAGAAGAAAAACATTTGGCGACGACCTCCTGTGGCGTCGCAATGCGGATGAGAGGCATCCGGCCCAATGAACCCAACATGCAGACACTCATGAAGATGAAAAGGTCAAACAACCGGCAGAAAAGAAACAAGGAGCTAGCATCATCAACGCCTAGAAAATGCGGCAATGTCGTTCAATACACCTGTCACACATGGACACAGGCACAAAGTCCCAACGTGTTTACATCATCAAACGCCGCCCGCCAATACGGCGGAGGAGCTTCTTGCGGGAGCTCACCTCGGCATCGCGGCGGAAGCGACCCCAGGTTCGTTCGCGTTCATCCCAGTCTCTCATCTGGACTGCGAAATCGTGAGTACGAGTTTCATAGCTACCAAAGGGTTCGTTATGACTTACTGAGGAACCAGTCCCATTCACGGTCTTCCCGCACAAGAATATCGTCGCCCTGCTCGCGTGCGATTCGTTCTTGGCGAGCTCTTGTGGCAGCAACCTCTCCCACCAAGTATGGATCCTCAAGAGGGCGGGAGGGAGGCTCGCTGCGTTCCTGAGGCTGTGGCTGTTGTTGTTCCTCCATAATGGTCACAGCGGACATGGCCCGTCGCAAGCTGTCCACGGGGTCCCGCTGGGCGTTGATGCGCCTCTGAGCCACACGCTGGTACTGCCGAGCGGTCGGGTTGCTCGTGAGGTTCGACCAGGTTCCGACGCGGAAGTTATTCAGGTTCGGGACGCTTCGGGACGGGCCTGAAGGCACCGGGGGCAGCCCGATGGTCTGTTGGCGAGGGGTCGAGCTGCCCGTGAGCGGTGGGATCAGAGACGTCGTCGAGCCCGAAACGATGGACCGGCTGGTGGGCGGCGAGTACGGCGGCACGGCCTCGGGGTACGGAGCCACGGAGTGGTATGAAGGCGCATCCGAGACTGAGGAAATTCACGGGTGTCAGTCAACAGTTGGTCTCGTGCCCGGAACCGGAACTCCACAGGTGCTTCCTGCGGCCGATGCGGTTCGTATGATACTTTTTCCCACCATGCAGGAACAGCCGAGTATTCAAGACGACTCACCATACGAAGGAGCAGCTGAACGGATCGAGGCAGTTTCAAAGTCTTCGGCGCTGTAGCGCGGGGCAGCAATAGCACCGGTCATGATGTTGGTGGCTGAGAGACAGAACACAGGCGAGAGCGACACAGGAAACGGGAGGCGTAACTCAGATGGTGCATCTGTCTAGGCGATGAGGCGACTTATCAAGACAAGTTCGGTTTGAGTATCTGGTCAAAGATTCAAGAGATAGATAGGAGAAGCATCACGCGGAGATGTGCAAAAGGTCAAGTGAACGTTTATGTTCAGATGGGACACGGTAGAAGGGGTAGAGTGAGACGGGAGAGAGTGTGTGGGAACGGTGACTCTTCCTTGTTCTGGACTATGAGTGAGACAAGGAGGGTCAGGATGCCTACTACTGCGTCCCGACGACTTTTAATGCACAGCCGCGGATAAAGATGCATGCAGGGAGGAGGGAAGAGGGAGGAGGGAGGAGGCGGGAGCAGGCAGGTGGGAAGTTCAGTGGTTGTGGAGGTAGCCATGAGGGTGGGTATCAAGCAAGCCCAGGATACCTTAGACCATGGGTACCGGTATGTGTTCACGAAGAACCAGACCGCAAGCTCCAGGTTCGAGCCCCAAGCCAGGCCTCCCAGTTGGCGATGGGCTGGGCATCCGGATCACAGTAGTGGCGCCGGACTGGCGTGGAGGTTGGGGACTTGGGGGACTTGGGCGGGAGAAGAGGGGGGTGTAGATGGCCGTACTTGGGGGAGATGCGGGGACACGTGAGAGGGGGACAACTTGAGAGGATGATGCTATCGAGTAGCAAGACGACAACACCATGACGCCAGCGGGCGAGACAAGACAGGACACGGCAAGTGTGAGGAAACTTAGAACGCTGCGAGTGAACCACAGCCGGTCTTGGCCGATGCGGTCTACTGTGCGGTGTGTAGCCACGAGACGTGTCTTCCCGCGCTTGGGTTTGAAAGATGATCAACTTGATGGTTCGGAACGGCTTCGGGAAGGATACCTCCCACACCTGCACCAGAGAGTTCACAGACGCACACACACACTCAACATTGACAAGCGACAAGTTGACTAGAAGACGGGAATGGAAAATCCTCGCTCATGATGGGAATGTCGGTGCTGGGCATCCCCCTGGCGGGACAATCGGCCATTTGCCAGAACAGGAATGAGGAGCTTCCATGAGTGCTTCCACACGGCGATAGCGGGGTATTGCGGACAGTTTTCCGGGCACCTCATTCAAGGGCCAAGGAGCTGGACCGGGCCTGAAGCGGGTTTGTGTGACAGATGAGGCGTCTTGGTCTCTCTTGATGCGTCCATCCAGCCTATGGATTCAAGTGCCCTGTGGGCCGCTGATCGGGCGGTGCTCACAGGGGGGATGGAGGCGCTTGGTTTGGTTGGGTGGTGGTGGTGGTGGTGAGGGGCTCCCGATAAGGCCTCAGGGCGTTCTTTGAATCAATGTTTTGCGGCTGTTTGCCGTGGAATGGCACGACACGCAAGAGATTGAGGACAAAAGAGCCCTGCAGTAACATCATGAGCCATGTCCTGCATACGGATACAAGTAGGAATTTCGTGAGACATGGCTCTGCTGACGGGACGGAGTGCCGACGACTTGCAGTCCGATAGGCCTTTCGCAGGCAGGTTGGCAGGGGTTTGTTGAGCTCGGCAGAAAAGGTGGACCATGATGATGTCTTTGAAATAATTACCGACTTTCTTCCTCGGAAACAATATGTTTGTGTGTTTGATCGAAAACTCCCGCAGGTTGGCAGGTTGGCAGGCTGGCAGGCTGGCAGGTATGTAACCATGGCTATGCCTTGGATAGGCCATGGGCTTTTGGGTGTTTTGCATATTCTATGATGACCCTTTGATCGTCATGACCAGGCTCAAGCACATCGGGTTTCAATGGGCCATGATGCAAGACTGGATATCGTGGTGCAACTGCATCAAGGCCACCTGGCCCAGACCCGACTTGGCAACCCCTCCCCCCACATGTCCAGATGTGTCTGGAAGAAGACCTTCTTGCTTGCTTGTCCATCACAAGGAGTCTGGGTGACATCCCACCATCTGCTCAAGCTACTGTAAGGTTCGACGCCATCTTGTGAGGGAGGTTTGTCCAGTCCCAACCACAGCCGTCGACTACCTTAAGTGATCTACCTCCTTGCCAGGTATGGTACTGTAGGTGAAAGGGTCTGTCCCGTGCTACAGGCTGATAGAGATCGTCGCGTTATCCGCGTCTTTAGTTATCACTTGATGCATATTTCTGTACACCTGATGCAGGAACAAACCAAGTAACGGTACATACGTCTAGTGTAGACCGCCTCCACAAAGATTTTGGTGTGAACAATTAGGAACCACACAACCACTCACTTCTGGGACAACATTAGCCCTGTGCCCTCTTCCGCAAGAGGCACGGCCAATGGGAACAACACCTTCTCCAAGGATCACAAAACCGGTCTATCCGGACCGAGCCCATTCCCCCGGCACGGTGAGGCGGCAAACATCCCTGGTTCCAATAGCTACGGAAAAGATATACAAGTATACGGAGTACAGCAGGAGTGAACCGCCAGATCCGAGCAATTCGGCATTCTTAGGGGGATTCCCAAGGCAGTGCACTTCTCGTTTTGCTGACGTGCATTGCATTGGTCGGCTTGGCAATACCGACCGCCACTCGAAACGGGCGAGCATAGGTCGGAAGCCCCTTTTGGCTTGCATTTTCAACTCGCATCACTTGCTTAAACAGTACTTATTATTCGGAGCTCGGTCTTTCGAAGCTGACCGGATTCACTAGAAGGACGGACCTAAGAACTTGCGGACTCCTCACGATTTTCTTCTGCGTCTCTTTTGGAATAAGTCGAGTGTTAAACCATACAAACATGTCCAAGAGTTAGCCGACATCCCTTGGACAACTGCTTTCCGAGGGGTTCAGAAATTTACTAGCTTTTTGTTTCTAGCAGACAGAGCTGGCCTTTGTGCTGTAAAACTAGAGGCCCCGAATATTTTAGCCGTGGCTCTTGAACATCTCTACAAATGTAGGTAGGTCGTTGATGGTTGACCTGACCAAGCAAGACCCTGATTCATTCATACATATAGTCGCGAACATACTAGGGAAGTAGTGAAGCAAGACGCAGGTATAATATGAACTTGGCCAAGAAGATGGCTTCGATAGAAATCGAGGAAGAGAGATGGTTTCTTTTTCTTCAAGTTTCTTTTGTTCCCACATGGCAAGAAGCAAGCAACAAAGAAACAACTCCGTGCCTGCCCAATTTGCCAATTAGTATGGTAGCAAGGTTGGTGCTTAGGTTGGTAGGTGCAAGTGATAGCCCCACCTTCCCATTCAATTTAATAGGAGATACGTACCTGTCTTCCGAGCGCGTGTGGACGCGACTGCTTCCATCCAAGCTACCTACCTTGAGGCTAATGTTGCGCAAGCACATCAAAGAAAAGTCCCCATTCCCTTAATTCACATATCGCTTTAATACCAAACGGTAACCTACACGAAATCAATGAAAGAAGACATTTTTGATTTCCTTAATATTCTTCTTCTAGATTGAAATCGAGAAGTTGCGCGATCAAATTTACTGAAATGCCTACTCGAGTTCACGGTTCCTCAGACGAGGAACCGCAATCCCAGTCGCCTCCAACTCCCGCGCAGCGCAGCCTAACAGTTCCAGACCGAAGTGCTAGTCGTGTCGTGTCGGGATCTAAGAGAAAACGCGCAGGCACGACCACCGGGGAGGAATCGAACCGCCGGCGCCGTACGGAAGACCCCTCACCAGAGAGTGATGAGGACGACGAAGACCAAGATGTATACGATCCCGACCAACCCCTCGACCAGAGAAGAAAGGTGCAACAGGGATTCAGAGACCTGCTGCGCGCCGTCACGGAAAATACCGAAGAATACCTGCAACCAGATTCAAAAGGCTTGCACGAGGCTATCTTGAAGGCCGATGAGCTCACGAAACAAGTCCGGCAAACGACCGAGGCAACGATTGATTCGCGATTACTTGTGAGCACAACCGACCTGTCCTATCGAAAGGCATTACGCCTTACGCAAGGCAGCTTGGCTCAAGGAATCGACGTCGACGAGTTCGTATCCAAATGTATCACCTACATGCGGCAGGGCAGGGGAATCCTTGATGATGATGCACCTGAGCTTTCAAGCACCCAGCGTCACAGAAGAAGGACAACGCGCGCAGATGATGAGGATGACGAGATCGGGGATGAAGGAGATATGATGAACTGGCCTCATCTAGGGCGGTTCGCCGCCTTGCCTTTTATCCGCCGACCAGCGCTGCCTGGGTTTCTACTCGGTCCTCTATCCGTTGAGAAGAAAGCGCGGAAAATAGCCAAACGCAGTGCTCCATTCCGACCGAATAACTTGACCGAGACGAGACCAGAAGTGCTCAACGTTGAAGACCTGGCGAAAAAGGAAAACGATTTAACGGCAATTTGCAGCAAGATTCTGCAACAGCTCGTTACGCTCCAGGCGGATATACAAGAGAAAGTCGTCGCTCTAATCGACGATGACATGGAGGACCAGGAGAAAGACCAGATAATGCACCAGCACGGGCTCAGAAGTACGGGAGGGATTGACCTGATGCGATTCGTAGTCAACCCCAAGTCGTTCGGCCAGACAGTAGAAAATATGTTCTACGTCAGTTTCCTCATCCGAGATGGAAGGGTCGAGATTGACTTTGATGAGCATGACCTGCCAGCACTAGGTAACTATTTCTCATACATCTACTTCGTGTGGTCTTGATTAACACCTTGTTTAGCTCCAGTTGACAGAGAGGAAGAAGACGAGGGCACAGCGCGACATGGTGCATCCAAGCACCAAGCCATCCTTTCCATGGACATGAAGACGTGGCGCGATATCATAGATACATTTGACTTGGAGGAACCGATGATTCCTCACAGAAAAGAGGCAACAAATACCGGACCTGGTGCACGAGGATGGTATAGTTGAGTTCTTGTTGCGGCATGTCCTCAGCAATCAATCTACAGTCCATGCAGAAAAAAGTTCTTTGTGCCCTTGGTGGGGGCGCTCACCTGGCAAGCACTCTTCCATCCACATCGATCTGATATGTTCGTGTCTTTGTCCGCTCTCATTCCTTCTTTGACATGCAATAGGCGGCGGAGCAGCGACGTCTGTATGCCGCACACTGTGGCACCGTTCTTTGAGTTGCCTGAGCAAATATGGGTGAACAAGGAAGAAGCAGGTATGGGAGAGCGTCTATAAGAACTGAATTTGCTTTGTTCTCAAGACTTTCCATAAGCCAGCCCAGGCTTGTTGTCGACTATATTTACCCATGCTTCCACGCTCCAAATCCTAACAACCAGCCTTTTGCTCATCCAAGTTAGGGCTTTTGTCACTCCGGTTTTGCAACGGCAAGGATCTGTGTATATCTATATACATCTTCCAAGAACCATTCACTTTCTTGAACTGAGCCTCTTTACCTGCTCGGTTTCTGGTCAAGAGCTGTCACAATGGCGGACTCAAATTCCGAACAGTCTTCGCCTAAAGTATCAGAAGAAGTGCGAGAAAGCACTGAGAAAGCGCAGCGACTTGACCCACCGTCTGGGGAGGATCGTATTGGTGACGAAGAAGAGCCATTGGAGCACAATGACCATGAGCAGCATGATGCCGGAGAGCTAGAAGAGACTCGCGACCAGGTCGACACGCTGGAGCAGAGTGATCTCGAGCACACTAATCTCGGGCTGGATGATGAGACGCAAGAACAAGACGAATCAAACCTGGACCTGTCTGGACCCGATCTTGAAGATCAAGAGGAGGAAGAGGAGGAAGACGCCATGCCATCTGATGAAGAATCCGATGAAGAATCTGCAGACGAAGAACTCTCTGCTGAGCCAGTCGCTTCTCGTGACGACCTGCTGACCGCAATAGACGGTTGGCAAAGAATGATCGAGCTCGTGCTCAAAGCAGGACCAACTTCTAACATCGAAAGCATCCTAAATATTCTAGAAGACCTGTCGGAGAGGATGTCGAGAGTGGTTTCGCAATCTCGAACACGCGCACGGGCCAGAACACTGTCCTATGATGAAATCAAGTTGCAAAACGAGGCGATGAAGGAAGAGCTTCAAAGGCTTCGCGATAACGAACGTGCTCAGCGCCGGAATATCAGACCTATAAATACGTTCAGACTGGACAGCAACCTGGCAAACCACATGCGGAACGCCATGGAACAGCAAGCTTACGAGGCTTTCGAAGAAGTTATTGCAACAAAGTCGAATTCGCCCCGTCTTCTCTCTCGGCAAGAGCTGGAGAACTTGGTCGTCGAATCGCAGGCTAAAATAGAGGCAGAAGTACGCCGCAGGTCCAGCGTGGATCAAGAATGGGAGCGGATGAGGGACAATGCACACGACTCAGACAGGGCCCAGCCGAAGGAGCCAGACACCCCAGAGAGCAATCCACACGGCACAAGACTGTACAGAGATATGAAATCTCGCTTCATGGAAGAACCTACTCATGCTCATTTCCTCCCTATTCAGACTTCCCAATCTATTCAGGGGAGCGAACAACCCCAAACCCATGGCCTCTCATCTTCTCAGCTGCCGAGTGCTTTACCTGGACAGCCCCCGAAATCTCAGACACCGCGAGATGAAGTTGAGAAGATGGAGGAGGCTCTCAGTCCTCATACAGATGCCAAACCGCTCCGCCCACAAGACGAGTTGAGCTCTCCCAAAGAAGAGGCTCAATTGAGCCCCGGAAATGAACAGACGTCCCCGACAGATCAAACTCATCTAAGCCCCAGGAATGAGCAAACGTCTCTCATGAATGAGTTGATGACGGACGAGCCAACATCGGCTGTACTAGATGTCATACCCTCATTCCCAGGGAGCCCTGACATAGAAAACAGGCAGCCTAAAGATGAGCAAATGAATAAAACACCGACAACATCGACGAGGGACGAGTTTCTCGCCAGGTCAACCACAAATGAGCAAGACTTGGAGGGCTTTGGAGCAAAGCTATATAGCATGTACAGTGATGCGAAGAGTGCAAACAGAATCCTCAAAGTCGAGGTCATGCTCATCATCGCTTTGGTCCTCTTGACCTTGCTTGCCTCGGAGGTATATGTATCATGCTATCAGCAGCGGCAGATATGGTATAGCGCCAACGGGCTGACCAGGAGATATATGCTGAAGGCGCGAGCAGATGAGGTGTATGGATGGGGAAACTGGGGAGTGGACGCAAGTTTGTTTGTGGGCCCTGGAGATGTCTTCCGGACGTTGCGAGCGTGTGCGCGATCTGCAGGCCAGGTTCTGAGTGTGTTTTGGGAAGCATTATCGCTCGATGACGGTCGACGACGTTAATGTACTGTATACTCGTTGTAAGAGTATGGGGGTATTTTTGTAGAGCAGAAAGGATGTTTGCTACATGAATTGATGATGATTTGGCCAGTTCCTACATGATTTTTCTTTTGTTGTTTTGCTACTTGCTTACTAGAACAAATGAATTTTGAACTTGATGCTTTCAAATCTGGGTTTCTGTGAATGACGACTGTGTTTCTCCCACTTGGCTGTGCAACGATTGGGATTGGTAAAGCTTGGGTTTGACCAGAGCGGATAGATCAGCAGAAGAAGCCGTTGAGATGATCTCCAGAACCCCCTGCATTCACTAACATACGTCCACTACCGGTAGTACCGAGCATTTGGAATTCCAAGACGACATGCATTGGGATTGGTAACTTTTATGCAAGAGAGCCCACTCTGGTCTGCATGTCTCAGATTGATGAGCAATGATGGCTACCTGGGTAGTTAGGGCTGCATGAAGGAGATGCTTAGTATCTGAGGTAGCGGCCTCACATATCCGTAATTTGATGATCAAGGGAAGAATGCGGTTTGCTGGACGATGTCCTGGCATTGTTATGCTTCATTACAAGGGGAGAAAGGGCCGCTCTGGTTCTCTGGTTTTTTAGTATCCGAAAAAGAAGGGTAAGTGCGAAAATTGCAGGGATAAGATCTCGTCATGTTTGTTGAAGCGTATGTATTTGGAATCATGAGAATTTGGAATTTGGCAGCCCACGTAAGATACGCCCCAAAGAGACCTGATTAGAGTGCTTACCAACACCTCGACCTTCCCAATATTCCCTTCCAGATCATCCTCCCCGATGGAACAATAAACCTTCCGAGCGTCGGCAACGTTGCCTCCAGAGGGAGCAGTGTCCGGCGGTCGCGGTGTCGACGGAGTGGTGGATTCGGCCGAGGCCGCGGAGTGACGAATGGAAATGAGTGGACGGACCTGGTGGAAGCTTATTAACGTTCGATGCGTGTTCGCTGGGTACTTGTCTGAGCACCTATTTGCTGTGGGATGCAAGGTATCTTGGGTTAATGTATGCATTGCCAGGCTATTAGTTGATGTCATTTCCTTGGTTGGAATCAAAGTTTTTCTTCCTTCTTCGCTCTCGTTTTGATTTTACTCTATTTTTATAACGTTATTCACATTCAATTTCAATTAATCTGTTACATTGCAACCCTCACACACAGAGAAAGGCTTTACTAGCGTGATCCAGGGCCTGATGACGCTGGACAGAAGAGATCCATTCACCATTTGCCATCCCTCCATCTGCCATCATCCACTTTGGACCCTTGCCATGTCTAGGTTGCTTTGATACCCTTCCTGCGGTATCCGTACATAGCTTATCCGCGCTCTTACCACTATTATTTGTCGTATTGTCATGATGCTGCGGACGCCACGTCGCCGTCATTCGCCGAGGCTGTTGTGTTTAAATACGACTCAATCGCTCGTGCCTTCGTCATCCCTTCTAGTGAATCATCTTTCCATTTATATACCCAGCCAGACACCCTTCCATACTCCCATTTCATCAAATCGACTTCTGTTTACATCACCGACGAGCTTCGATTCTGCAGCACATTACCATCTTCGATTTCCTCGTGATTCTGCCTCGCCTGAATATCCATCTCGGCTATCGAGTAACCAACGGCCTTTTCATCAACATCAACAACGCTTCTTCACCTCACAATCACGCCACAACGCAATCATGTCGTCAAACCTTATCCCTTCAAATCCCAACGATGTCATGGTCACCCGTAATGTCACTCCCAACATCGTGACCTTTTCGGTCCCCTTCTCCCGCTTCGGAAAGATCAAGATTGGTGGTCGAGGGACTCTTGGTATGCAACCCCTCGTCTTGGATCTTCAAGGGTGAAACGCTACTGACACGACGAAATAGTGAAACTCACATCTGGCTCTCTCGCCGTCTTCTCACCCGTGGCTCTTACCGATGTAGTCAAGGCCAAGGTTGCAGAGTTGGGCGGTGACGTCCGCTACATTGTCGCTCTCGACTATGAGCACCACATCTTCGTGTCCGAGTGGGCCAAGGAGTATCCCCAAGCCAAAATTATCGGCCCCGAGGGCCTTCCAGAGAAACGCGCCAAGCAGAATGACCCCAAGATTGGCAAGGAGGAGTTTGCCGTCGTCTTCACCAAACAGAACAAGCGTGAGATTCACATCAGCGACGAGTTCGATGCCGACTTTGAGTACGAATACGTAGATGCGCATGCCAACTTGGAAATCGTCTTCTTCTACAAGCCAGAGCGCGTCGTCATCCAAGCTGACCTTCTCTTCAACCTCCCCGCCACCGAACAGTACAGCAAAGTCCCCGACGCAGAAAAGCCAGACGGATTCCTCAACAGGTTATTCTCAGGAGTCCAAGACGTTTCCGGCGATGCTCGCTGGCTGAAGCGCGCCAACTGGTACCTGATCAAGGATCGCGAGAGCTTCAACGACAGCATGCAGCGCATCAACACGTGGGACTTTGTCACCATGATTCCATGCCATGGCGACGTTATGGAAGGCGATGCGAAGCAGACGTTTGGTAAAGTGTTTGAGTGGCACCTCAAGGGCGAGAAGAAATAGACCAAGGACGGCCTGTGTGTAAGTGTATGACGAGATGATATCCCTGGAACGTTGTAATTTTAGTATTTTTCTTGTCGCATAATTCGAATACCCATCAGATCAAATAGTGAATTTGCAGTTTTCGAGTAAGGCTATAAGATTACATTCTTTTCATATGGTGTTTTAAGCCAGTCAATG
>JALNIO010002143.1:0-33673 GCA_023509875.1 Rugonectria rugulosa | reverse complement strand
ATCCTCTCATCAGACATCTAAACCATCCCTCTTCAGCTTCTCGTACAAGACCTCCCCGGCAGCCACATAGCCCGGCACGAGGATGGCTTCCCCCGTGGGCGCGGGCGAGTCGAACAGGGGGACAACCCTCGTCTTGCCCTTGCTCACCTCGAAGATGGTGCCGTCGCCCAGGTCCTCGTCCACGACCAGCCGCCACATGCCCTCGGCGATCTCCTCGGGTTCGATGAGCGGCGTGTCCGCGTCCAGCATGGCTGCCTTGCTCGGGTCGTTGCTCCACATGGACGTCTAAACCCGCGAGATGGTTAGCAAGAAGTGCAGAAAAAGGGGGGAAGAGGTTTCTTAACTCGAACGCTGCCCGGGGCGACGCACCCGACCCTGATGCCCAGCCGGTCGCGCAAGCCGCCCAGCGACCGCACGAAGCCGTGCAGACCGTGCTTGCTGGCAAAGTACAGCGGCGTGTTGATGCCGGACGTGTACCCGGCCATGCTGCCGACGTGCACCAGGCAACCCTTCTGCTTGTTCCTGGTCCAGTGACCGACGGCCAGCTGGCTGAGGCGGATGGGCGCCACGAGGTTCACGTCCAGCGTCGCGTAGTGCCCCGGGTCCGAGTCCGCAGCGTCCCGCGACGCCGTGCGGCTGTTTGTCGCCGTCCTCGGGGCCTCCCAGAACGAGGACCAGTCGGGCTCGAAGAGGCCGGCGCCGGGGACGACGACGTCGACGCTGGGGAGCTTGTCTAGGGCGGTCTGCCACATGCTGGTGAGCTGGGGCCAGGATGCGACGTTGGTCTGCACGAAGAGGACGCCGGGACGAGTGCCGTTTGGGCTGGGGAGGGGATGTGTTCTGAGGAGCTCCTCTGCTTCTGGTGAGAGTTTGAGATCTGCAATGAGGACCGAGTAGCCTTTTTTGATTAGGAGTTTTACAAAGGCCAAGTTGATGCCTGATAGCATAAAATCGTCAATACTGGTGCAAATGGTATGGAAGAGGTATTTGGGGGAACTTACCAGAGCCTCCGCCGGTGACGACTGCACCCTTTTCCTGGACTGGGATTGCCATATTGCAAGAATCTGATATTGGGAATATCGTGAAATAGCTGAAAGCAAAGAGTTCTGTTGTAGATGCCAGGATGTAAAATAGTTGTAACTTGCGGTTATCGTCTTCCGATACCGTGCCTCTCCACGGATAGCCAACTACCACAACACCTCACTACCGGAAGTCCTTAACAGGCGGGGTGAGAAATGCAGTGAGAATAGAGATCAAGATGGGATCTGCGGGGTAGCACATAGCTCTGTTTAATATAATTTGCGAGAGGCTTGCATGGTATCTATATCACGTCGTAGCATCGACGTGGGCTGAGGATTTGTTGCCTGAGACGATGCTATGCAGGGGCAGCCCAACCGTCCCTGCAGCCAACCAACAAGACCATCTGGCAACTCCCTCGATTGAGCCATGCAAGCAAGCAACTCCCATGCGTCCCCCGGGTGTCTCTATTCCTGCTCTCAGCTTCAGGGCCCCTTCTCCTCGTCCCCCGATCCTTGCACCTCCTCGCCCGTGTCATTCTCCGGGCTTCCCTCCCGGCACGCCCATCCATCCACATGCCTTAGCGTCTCCCGCCCCCACACTCTGTTCATGAGTGATAATCGTACGGGCACCAGGGCGATTATGATCAGAGGGAACGCGGGCGCCGCCACCGTGAGCGTCACGCCAAAGACGACGCCCGTGAGGGCGATTTGCGTCATGGTGTATGAGTGCACTCCGAGCCAGGTGACACTCGGTGGGAGTTCTGGGAGCTCAGATGGCGGAGTCAGGAGGTTGGCTATCCTGTCCAAGATGGGGTTGACGGAGAGGGATTGGTAGCCCATGAACATGAAGAGGCCTGCCAGTACAGACGTCTCAGTCAAGCCGAGAAGTCTCTGAAGAGGCGGCGAAACGAAGATGAGAATCAGTGAGGCTTGGATGAAGTGAGAATATCGCTGTTCATATGTTCTTGCGACAGGTCGAGGTGGTTGCCGCTCTTCTCCCTGTTCACTTGGCTCAGGACTCTCGAGAACGTAGTGCATCAACGACTCTGAATGTAAAGGAGCTTGTGGGAGAAGTCCATTGGCTGGAGGAATGCCCAGAATGCCACAAATGATTGTAGTAGTTCCCAGAAGAGCAATGTCCCATGCATATCCGCCGTGCTTCACTGTCCCGTACCTCTTGACGGTACAAATGATGCTGCTAATTTCATGGTCGAAATAGAACAGGATCGTTATGATGGCACCAGGAATCATGGACAGAAACGCCCATTCAACGGGAACTTCCCAGAAACGAACAAAGAAGGACGAGCGGTCCGGATTTGTTGGCCGAAAGGACATCTGGACCTCCAAGCGTTCATGATCGAGCGATGCCAACTCCCCCGTATAAGGTATGGCGATCCATACGATGATGGAAATGGCAGCAGCGTACTCTGTCAGTCCCAGCCGAACATATCTGTGAAACAAGGGCTGCCAAGAGTTGGCAGTCGACAGGATGATTGCCAGAATACACGTCCCAAAAGCACCAATGATGGCGTACAGGAAGGCTGCAAAGGACACGCTGGCATGTGTGCGCTTCAATTCCATCGCGGCCTTGTGAAAGTAGATGACACTATTCAGCAAGGAGAAGATGTCGGCGCTGAAGTGGGTGACGTATTGCATTGTCCAGTCATGAGCGTTGGAGATGGCAAGGACGTAATGCATCCAGCCGGCGTGGATGAGGGACCAGGCCATGACTGGCAGGAATTGGACCTATCGACTGATGAGCTGCGTCCCTCTTGGAAGGAGAAGTTGTGTCTTACATGGAAATGCTGCTCGCATAGTTCATAAATGTTCTCAGCCAAAACTGAGAATGGACCGGTAACGCCCAAAATGGTGAGCGGTTGGCCAGAAAATCTGCATCTGTTCAACATCGCGACTGGCAGAGGTACACATGGAGTGACTTACAACGAGAAGATGAGACCGCACAATCCTGTACTGAATACAACCTCGATCGTACCCCACGACTTGCCCGTCAAGACATACAAATCACTGGCAAAGGTGATGCCGGGTAGAATGTTGGTGAAGAAGATGTAGACGGCACTGGCAATGACCTGCTGATTGAAGACTTGCCAATCGGATACCCATCGCTGCCTGAGATTGTTCACGTCTTCCTTGAGGAGTCGAAAGGGCTGAAGTTTTCCGCCGGCACCAATATAACTTGATCTTTTGGCTTCATTCCGTAATTCTAGGTGATCAATTCCAAAACTTCGAGTTTCTTCTCGAGGTATAGGCTGAATTTCATTGCCATGGCTTTGATGGATGATGACGTTCCTAGGTGTGTTAACCAACGTCGGAGAGATGGCATCAGAGGGGCTACCAGCCCTATCGGAAGATGATGCTCTCATCCTCTGCAGTCCAATGACACTTCTCTCGAGTTTGATCCAAGACAGGAGAGTAAAGACGCGGAAGAAGATGGGCGGCCATTTTGAAGACTTTCGGAGCCGGGAGCTGCACTTATCAAGATCCTAGCCAAGAAACACTCTCGTCACTATCGCCTTGGCAAGTAAAAGAAAACACATCCATTGCCCTCTATCCTCTCATCCACAGTCTAAAAGTTCCCGATGGGCTCCATTCGCAAAATTGAAAGGTACCTGGGTACCTCGACACGGGTGGCATGCTGCGTTATCCATTGGCTCACGAGGTTCCCTGATATGACGTCATGGCTACATTACCCCTGGACCCTTCAATTGCTTATCTACACGTGCTTTCGTGGGGCAAGGCTGCGAAGCTGTCGCGCGACAACCCGCAAGGCTGACCAAATTTTTGAGAATTTTTACACGCAACCGACCGAAATCCGCACACAACCTTCCCGTGCGCCATCTAATTTCGCGTTCTCCCCCTCAAAGTGAAGGGAAACTCTGGGCAGTCATGTTAAAAGGCATCAAACCGACTCAATTCGTCCCCCGCCAGTTTTTCGACGTCCCCGCTTCCATCCCCAAGACCTACTATCTGGGTCACCACTCCGCGGGCAAGTCCAAGATCAACGAGATCCTGCCCACCGTCTCCCTCGTCCTAGAATGCCGCGATTTGCGATTGCCGCTTTCCACGCAGAACCCGCACCTCGAGCGCTCGGTCGCCGGTCGTGAGCGCATCATCGTCTACACAAAGTCCGATCTCGCGAGCGACACCCCCAACATCGGCAATGCTCTGCGCAAACTGCACGGCGACCGCTTCGTTCTGTGGCAAAAGGCTAAAAAGGGGGCAACGACGCAGCTGCTCGAGAAAATCAAGGAGGTTGTGAGGTCGGTAGATGTGCTGTCGGGCGTGCGCGTCCTGGTCGTGGGCATGCCCAACGTCGGCAAGAGCTCGCTGCTCAACTGCCTGCGCACGCACGGCCTCGCGGGAAAGCGGGCAAAGGCGGCCAAGACGGGCGACCAGGCCGGCGTGACGCGCAAGGTCGGCACGCCGGTGCGCATCCTGCAGGACGAGGACAACGGCGGGGCGGGGGACGGGGCCTACGTGCTGGACACGCCGGGCGTCTTCCAGCCCTACGTCAAGGACGGCGAGACCATGCTCAAAATCGCCCTCATAAAGGGGATCAAGGTGGGACTGATCCCGGATGAAGTCCTGGCGGACTACCTCCTCTATAGAATGAACCTGTGGGACCCGACGTCGTACAGTCGATGGAGCGAGCCCACCAACGATATCAACCAACTGCTCGAACGGGTAAGTTTAAGGGAGGGCAAGATGAAGGCAGGCGGGATCCCAAACTTGAGAGAGGCCGCCACGACAGTACTGACTAGATACCGACGTGGCAAGCTGGGGAAACATATCCTGGATGACATATCTGATGAAGCCGTCGCAAAGCATCATGCCCAGCTATCAGAACCCGAACTCAGTCTGAACCAGGCCAAAAAGCAACACAAAGCGAGTCGGGCCCAGGAAAGGACCGGCGTATCAGACTAATCAATGGAAAATGATCTGCCATACATCTTTCATTGTACCTGTTGTAACTGTCCAAGACCTCCTTGGGTCAATCCGTGGCGCAAGCCTGGGTGGGTATATAAACATATTGAGTGACCAAGCTCCCGGGCTCGAACCTCGTCGGCCTGTGCAAAAAGGCCCAAAGAAAGCAATCCATCCCAAGAACGAAGAGAGTAAAGAATACACACAACCGCCCGGCATCCTCATTGATACCTTTTGCGCCAGAACACCAATAACCGTAAACTCCTTGATCGTCCAGAGAAAATACAACCAGTGCCGGACCACCGTGTCACAAACCCATTACTCGTATGAAACCCACATGATATCATGCATATTGGTTCTGCCACTTGACCATATCCCGTGTTAGAACATCCATCATTTCCATGGGGTTCAGCTCCTTGAAGTCCTTCATGTGTGAGGCTTCTGGGGTAGATTCCTTCTCATCAGCACTGGACAAAGCTTCCGAGCTGCCGTTTGTGTGATGAGCTGGAGTTTTCTGGGGCGATGTCAGGCCACTACTGAAATCCCCATTGAACATGGGGTATTCCTCGGCAGCGAGATCGACCTGGGTTCGGGAAATAAAGTCCATGATGGCACCGACTCTTCGCTTCATGTCCACCATATTTAGTCGATGTGGAAGAGCTATCTTGTGTCTTGAACCTTGCCGATGGTCGGTGCTTGATGGCTTCGAGTGAGCCGAGGTAGGTGCCTCGTCTCCGTTTTTAAGGATGTCGCGGGACATTGACCTCGCTGGGGATTCACTGGTTTCCCCGTCGTGTTCCTTGGTATGCTGATTTCTCCCCTTGCCCTTCTTGTGTACATTTCTTGCAACTCGCTTGTGAGAGCCTCCCGTCGGTGGATGACTCGTCGGTGGAGTGTCGGGTGCGGGTTGTGGCACGGCGGGGGGCTCGGGTTCAGCGGGAGGCTCTTCAACCTTGAGTACTGGTGCCTTGACAGTGGTAGGGATTTCCTCTGGAGATTCGGAGGCTGTAATCTTGTTAGTTGATGGCATTCTCTGGTTGACGATTGGGTTGTTATTCACCTTCTAGGCGCCGCCTGTCGGCACGACCCTTACGTTTGTTGACAGCATCTTGTCGTTGCCGCTCTTTTTCCTCCTTCTCGGCCTTATCAGACTTTTCGACCTTTTCGGTCTTTTCCCGCTGAGGTTTACCGTTGCGAGCCTTCTTGGAAGCACTGCGACCGTTTGGCTCGCCGTCTGATTCGCCAGCACTTGGCGTCTCAACAGGTTCGGTAGGAGGGGATGCGGATTGAGAACTTGTCCGCTGTCTCTTGACACTCGGAGGGTTTCTTGACGAAATCAGCTTGTCGTCCGACTGTTGAGACGTTACAGCGACGGACTCTTCACTGTCACTACGGCCGCGCTTATTTCGTCGAGAAACGTTCTCGACAACTTCTGGGGGAGCGTCCTCCTTGCTGGCCTCAATGGCACGGAGAAGTTGCTCATCCTCGTACGCTCGATCGCGACTGTTCATTGTCGAGCGTCGTTTGGAAGCCTGAGAATTTGCGGTAGGTTTTGTGTTTTTGCTGGCTCCATTCTTGGGAGACCGAACATTTTCTTTGGTAATCGAAGTGGCTCGAGAGGCGGCACGAGAGGGGCGATGGATAGGAAGGTATTTGGTGTATTTCTGACTATAGTCGGCTGGTTAGAAACTGTAGTCGAATGGAAGCTGGAGGGTTGGATGGGGAGGGGACGAGCTGAGGTGAGCGCGGCAGCCGAAGGGCCTTGTGCCAGTAGGTACACCATCATTGACGACATATCACTTCGCTATCATACCCAGAGGCATTGTGCCGTTCTGTAGTGAGGGGATTGTAGGATATGCGACGTACCCGTTGGTGGCTGTATGGACCTTGTGAAAATCCTTGCGACACTGCTCGCAAAAATATTCATCGGGAGAACTTTCTGCACTGAAAATCCCGACACAAGCGCCATGCTGCCAAACTTTGCAGATATCGCATTGCACGAAGAAGCCGGTAACATCTTCGGTGAGCTCAATGGCGGCAAAATATTCTGCGTCGGGTCCCTCTACGGGCGGGCGACCTGGGTATTCCTCAGCGCCGCAAATGCAGCGGACAGCCTCGTCCTCCTCGTCTTGGAGGTCTTCGCTTCCGGTAGTCATATCGAATATATCTGGTCGGGAGGATTTGTCGGTTTCCTCGTCTAGGCCGCGTTTTCGCCTTCGACCAAGCAAGGTATCGTCGAGATCTTCGAGCGACTCTGAGGAGAGCGAGAGGCTCGGCGTCGACTTGTTGGAGGAGGGTTTTGTGACAGATCGGGTGTTTCGCTCGTGACGACCAGACGCGCCTGACGAGACAGAAGATTGCTGGGACTGTGGATTGCTGGCGCGAGCTCTCGAGGATCGGCGCGGCGAGGGCGGTGCCATTGAGAGGACGCGAGGACGGAAGAGTGTGGAGGGGGAGGGCGAGTGAAGTGATCGGAGGCAGGAAGGTTGGAACGAGGGCAATGGAAGGTGCGCCGAGATGATCGAGATATGGGAAAGCGCGGGAGGAGTGCCAGTGCGCCGGGTGGTGAGGAGGGGAAGTCGCGGATGGCCGAAGCCGTCGAGATCGCTACTGGGACTGGCAGAGACGTGATGGGCAAGAGAAGTTGGATCGGAGTTGAGATTGGCAACTGAGCATGTCGAGGATAATGAGGAGCGCAAAAGGCATGACACGAGGAAGGGCCGACAAGAAGAGAGGAAAAAGGGTAATGGCCCAAAGGGTAGAGAAGCGAGTGAAAATATGAGGTGAGTTTGTGGCTAAGGTAGGTAAGGTAGGAGGACGAAGAGAAAGACTGGAGAGGAGGTTGCCGGCTGGGGAACTGTTGATGCGTCGGGTGGGTGTGGTGGGTGGGCAGTGAGTGGGTGGTCTCACTGGTACTGCTAGCAGAGGTAAAGATGGCGCACAGGCACTGCAGCGCTTTTGCCATCCGCCTGGGCGGGACTGGATGAATTGCAGCAGGGCGCCGGGACAGGTAATAGCAGGTACTGTGCACTGTAACGTTAGGTGGGAGGAGGAGCTGTTACAGTGGAATTGGTAGCGCTCGTGCCCACTAGGATTGAGAATCGCGGCGGGGCTGGGTCGCCCATGGTCCATGGATGCATCAGACTGAGTGACTGTGCATGTGCTGCATTGCTGCATTGCTGCAGTGCACAATTTATTCTTCAACTTTATGCACAGCTAGGTATTTGTAAGTTGCCATCCACCATCCCTCCAATTCACCCCACTGCACCCACCCGGCCTGCCTTGACAAGACTCCCAAGACCCCCGAGACCATGCCATGACAGCATCCCTGCTGACTAAGTCTCCTCATGTCCATGGCCCTGGTGGTGCCCACCTCCTAAAGTTAACCCGCCCGCACGAGCAGCCACCACTACTATCATTTGCAATCGTGCCCTACGGAATCCGAAGAGCCGTCACTGACGTCTGGCTCGTCCCTCCGTGTCTGCATTTGTTGAGCTTCACCGTCACGGCCAGCTCCTTTCCTTCTCTGCACTTTCCCGCCACTCTCCGATCCCTCCGATCAATTCCCGCCCCGGGCCCGCCTGCTCCCAGGGCTTCGGCAGAGGTGTCTCCTCGTCACCTCCTTCCGCCAGTAGCCCACTTGTCCCTCATCACTTGGTGAGTCGGGATCTAGGCCCGGCAACCGTCCATCCTTTTGCCTGCAAGCCCCTTTGCGCTCCTTCATCGTTGCGAGAATACATCAAGTTGTGAGAGCTTCGTGCTGCCAGGGACGCTGAGCTCATAGTTTTCTGTGTTGACGGCCAGACCCTGACCCGCAGAACGTCACCGACCCCAACCGAACAACGCATCTTGTCCTCCCCGAGGATTTCTATAGATACCCCGCCAACCTGTTCGAGCTCTTGATTCGACAAAGTACTGGGCTGCCACCTGTTATCTGGTACTCGCATTTTTTGTCCGACTGCTTGGGCTGGACCTTCTTGTCGCTTTTGCTCTTGTCAACTTCGAATCGATATACAATGTGTAATGGGTATGCCTTCCCTCACGTCTCTTGGTAGCTTTTGCTGGCCACCAGGCTGCCTGCCACCTCAGTCTTCCCAGCAGCTGTCAAGGCACAGTCGTAACTGTCACCAATGCTTCTCATTTGTTGTCGACCCCGCCCTATTCGTCTTCCTGCAGTACTTCCTTGCCATGTGGACACTCTTACTTGGTGCCGCTGTGTTATATTTGCTAACGCGACGTTCTCGCCGTTTACCAGCAGATTCAAGCCCGATAATGTCCCCTGATACTGTCTCGTCGTTATTCCCTGACCGACCGATTCGGCCCTTGCCGAGACGTCGATTACGAGATCACTTATCCCCGGAAGTTGCTGATACAATCAAATGTCCCACATCGTCGCACGAAAACGCACCTCTCTTCTACTATCCTCCATACAATGTTAAGGACGAGGCGACCACATCGATTTCGAATTCGACGAATCATCCAGGCCTGGGGCGGCGTACCGAAATCGGGCGTAACTACACACCCAGGCGGAATGGTGCGGAATTGGGTGATGGGGATGAGGATGAGACCGAGGGCAGACACACTGTGGTTACGAGATCAACACCTGAAATCTTGACCCGAGCGAATCGACGTTTTTCGAGACCTGAACAAGCTCGCAATTCAGATTCCCAACCGCCCCCTTCGACGACGTCATCCCTCGATCCCTACGATTTAGAGAATAGCAACAACAAAAAGAAGAGAAAAATACCTTCCCCCAGTGATCTGATACTGAGCGGGACGCATGCGCTGAACCACGATATAGGCTCTTTGGCTATATCTGCTGGGGCCGAGTCACCGGGAGACGAACTCAACGGCGAAAGGCCACATTCTCAGCTGGTCGGCAATCCGGCATTGGGCGCTTCTATGACGGGTAATCAAGGAATGTCGGGTCCGGGCCGAGGACGGCTTGGGCGTCCTAGAAATGCTAGAAGTCCGTTGCGCGCCTTGTCTGACGGCAATAACACATGGGCTGGACGCATGTGCAGGTCCCAGCCGCCTCAATGGGCCTCTTCTGGTAAGTGACTGGAGTGTTTTTGCTGCCATACTATCCTCACTTCTCCTTCTACTTTTTGATGATGAGCCTTTGCTTTAAGCGCCTTTCAAGCATGTTACGCCGGGCTTCCCATAGCTCCTGACTTATTTGAGGACGAGGCAGGACAAGACAGCAAAACATCTAACCTGCTCTCCCAAACGAGATAAACTTCGACTGCCCCTACTGTTCCCAAGCATTGCACGCTTCCTAATCATCTTACCTTTCACGTCCCCGCCCCTGAATGCCTCATTCCTTTACGCACCTATTTGATACCCTTCGGCTTGACCTATTTATGTCTAACCAAGCTGTAGAACATGAAAGCAGCGGCATCATTTCCAACGCCATTGCTAACGCCGAGAAGCTGGGTCCGCAAGGCCAAGAGAACGTGAGCCTATTGCAACAGCATAATGCCGGGAAGGCAACGCCAGCCTCGACACAGTTTACTTTTACCTGTGACTCGCAAGTCCCTGGTACTGTACGGTGGCCTGGTAAGAACATCACTGGATCAGTTCGACCTGAAATTGGTGTTAACACGTTATTCAAGGCAACTCAACAAAACAGAACATGGCGACCCAGACTCTGCCAGCCGTTCCACCGCCGACACAAAACGGCACTCACGCTCCACCTGCTGATGCTACATCAAAATCGGCCAGTGGTGGTTCCGGCAACTCACGCCGCAGGGAACGTCGCCAGTTGGAAAGGGAGTTGAACAATGCAGCCCGGCATCGTAAGCAGCTAGCTGCTGAAAACTACTATCACAACCCCCCTAAGGCGGAGGATATCTGGATATGCGAATTTTGCGAGTACGAAAGCATCTTTGGTGAGCCCCCAAGAGCATTGATTCGAGATTACGAGATCAAAGATCGTCGTCATCGACAGGAAGAGGCAGATCGAAAACGGCTTCTTGAGAAAGCAAAGGCCAAGAGCAGAAAGGCCAGGAAGAGCGGCAAGTCTTCGGCCAGAGGGACGCAGGCACAGAACCCTCCAGCAAATGATCATGTCGACTCCGTGGGCGAGCATAGCGCTCCTCCTATGGAAGGCGGCAATAGCAATTCAACACGTTCTGAGGGACCAGACTACGGGGATGGGTATGCCGACGAGTATCCGGATCCGCCTCCAGAACTTCCTCCAGATATAAGAGATCAAGAGGATCCTCTTTTGCGCATGCCAGTGGCACAACCGCAAGTCAAGATTTCGTGATTTTGATGCCGTCGCCAAGGAATGTTCCTTTCATATCACGTTGGTTCCTTGTGTTCGAGACCAATTTATCATATGGACACTGTATGGACATGTCTACTTGACCAAGCCCTGATTGGCAGTAATCCGGGATGAAATATCTTTGGTTGAATGGGTGGATATCGGCGTTTGGCGGCAAGTTCCTGAAGGTGGCTTAGCCGTTTGGCATATGGCTCATCCAGGATGCGAGGCAGGGTATGGGAGTTGGATGTCTTGGGAACGGGACTATCGATGACGATAGTGTTTGAAACGAGCAGCGGTTATAGGGGATACTCGGTGAGGAGGATTCCCCGTGAACTGAATGCATGGATTGGAATTCGAGCTGTGGCAGACTCCTCTCTTTCTTTTGGAGGAATTATGAGTAGGGTGTATGAATAAGTACCTTGCTGAGCGTAGCATTAATATCCAGGTAGTCAACAAGATTGAAATGTGGTGAATGAAGGCGGGCTGTTTAAGAGGGCGTGTGGATGTTGTAAGTCGCCCGGGTTGGATGTAGGAAAAGAATTATGGATGAGAAGAAACGGTTTATTTGGAACCAACGACCCCGAACGCTTCAACTATCTTACTATATGTAGGTTACTTCGAGGGCGTCAAGCTAGATAGCTCATGGAATGTGCCGAGTTGTGAGAGACGCTTCAGTATCTGGCCCTGAGTCATGAGGGCGACAGTTGAGTTCATGGAACCTGGACTCGGCCATTCTATGCTCGGATGAAGAAGACCAAGCTCAGGGGCGGGGGGCGGAGGAGGTTTCTAGATGCGCCTAGGCAACGCCAAGATGGCGATGAGATGAGGAATTTGATATTTTCTAGTGTGAAGCAGAGGACTGTAGACAGAAGTGCCATATCCCCATATTCCCGGATGAAGAATCGTGAGTGCCAACTAGGAATGGCGCCAAAGGGGGAATCACTATTAGAACGATTGTTGACGTCAGGGCGGGACGAAGAGCCCCTAGTTGGCCTCCCTCAGCACTGCAGCCCGCAGCCCGGAAACTTCAAAGCGTCAAGGTGACCTGACTGCTGGCGCGCGCATACGGATTGGAGACGATGGGGTTTTTCTGACAAGTTTCCTATGACGACAGAGACTCTTTCGGGGTTAGTGTTGGGCAAATCAGTAATTGAGCTGTTGCTAGTGACGGTGACGGGACCCTGGCACTGATGTACTACTCGGTAGTCTGTTCTCTGGTAGACCTTTGCTTGTCTGACTGCCTCTGTTTCGAAAGAAGACGCATCTGTAACGCAGCCTGATAAGTGAGACCGAATACGACGGCATGAAACTCTCATGGCCAGTCTTGTCGCGCCTCGTCTACCGGGACGACGGAATGGGATGGGGATCCTACCCAGGAGGGGCATGGGTAATAAAGCCCAAAGCCGCGAAGCCGCAAAGCCGCAAAGCGTACCTCACGAGGTACCTGACAGAGCGAAAGAGCTACATACAGGTACCCCCGGGAGCCCGGCTCCATCGCATAACCAAAAAATTCAGTGGGGTCGCTTCCTCCTAGACTGAGTGGCTTGATGGCCCTTTCGTCATCCAATCCAACCAAGGACATAGACATTCTACATACGTATTATCTCTCCCCTTCACGATTGTGAGGGCCAACCTACATTCCCTTGTACCGCTTATAACGCTGTTGCCCTGCCTCCTCAACCTTCCAACCTTCCCCTGTGGCTTAATCTGTATCTTTACCCCTTCGCGACTCTCATGCAAACTTGCTGCTGATCGCCGCTGGCCTCGCGCCGCATCCACTGCCGATATGTTTGGAACCTCGAGGAGGCATCGGCCTCCTGCCCAGGTAAGCAAGAATGTCTCTCTTCGGACTCTTCGCGCGCCCCCTTCACACGCTTGTTTCCCTGATTTAAAGTTCGGGTTGAAAGCTATCGGTCGGGCCTAGTTACACTACCATAGACCGTCCGACCATGGCTATCCGTCAACGCCGATGCATAAGATCAATCATTTTGCCCGCCCGCGCCGTCCCTCTGCTCCCCCTGCTCCCCATCTTCCTCATGAAAGCCGGCTAACAATGACTTCCTTGCGCCGCCATCAGCCTCTCACTCGAGAAACGGCCAATCCCAATGCTGCGACCGCAGCTGCCTCGGCCTTTGCGCGCCGTGAACCCTCTGCTTCTCTCTCATCCGCCGCTGCCGCCGCTGCCCTGAAAGCTCGTCCCACCACACCGACCAATGTCGCTCAAGTCCAGTCGAAGCGCGCGACGAGACGGAGCGCATCGGTGTCGTCTACCGGAAGTCGCGAGCGCGGAAGAAGGGAGATTCATAGATCGCCCAGTAACTCGTCGATGACGGAGCGAACCTTCCGATCCCCGTCACCGGGTCGCGGCGCCGCACCGCGATCGCATGATGGCGAGGTTCCTCCGGTCCCCGCCCTCCCCAATAATGAGCAATACCAGACCGGAGCGACGACTACAGCACACAAGAGGGCTACAAGTTTGCAGATCCAACCGTTCCGCACGGCTAGCCAGAAGGCTAAAGAGGGACAAGGATCGTGGTTTGGAGCTGCGAGAACGGGTGACCTGTCCAATATCCGTCATTCAGATGCTGTGCTCGAAAACAGACCTTCTTCCGAACGACCGAGTAGCCCGAGCTCGTCAATCAACTTTTCGTACCCTCGATCCAAGCACGATGCGGCCTTGGCGTTATCCGGCGCAACCGCTGGGGATAGAACCTTGGTATATGACGCGAATTCCAGGAGAATGGTCCCACGGAGCGAGTTACTTGGGCTTGAACAGTCAATCAGAAGCGCTTCCGAGAAACCGGTGAAAAAGAAGAAGCACGTAGCGTCAAGAGGTGGATCGCACTTGTCCAAGGGCAGCGTGAGCAGAACTAAGGGTACTGCCGTGGAAACGCCCGCTAGCCCTCCGGATACACACAGCCGTGAAGCTGGCGTCGTTGCTACGCATGCTCGTGGTGGGGAGCAACATGAAGCCCCTCAAGTTGAGTCCCCTGCTGTTCAAGAGTCGACACCAATCGCCAAAGATGAAGAACTGCTGTCCGACTCCGACTCCGGGTTGGAGTCCGATTCAGATGCTGAAGAAGGGGATCTCCATAAGGGGATACAAGAAACATCTGTTCCAACATCACAGCTTACAGCTGCTCAGATGTCCGTGATTCAGGAACAGGAGAAATCGCAGAGTCAATATCAACCGCAGCAACAAGCAGCGCCGCAAGACCGGGAAATCCCCGTCCCTGTAAATGTCCCGGCTCGGTCATCGCCGCCAAATGCTATCCCTCCGGATAGTGTACCAAGCCAGTCGCAAGACCGAGCCCCCCAGATTCCGGCTCAGACCGCGATTGAAAAGCCCATGGCGCCCATTCAGCGAGTCCGTGTGCACTCAGAGAGCCCTGCTCGTACACCTCACTTCGCCACGGCGCCTGATCAGCTGCGTGTGAGACACGAGCCACCACCGCGTTCATTGTCACCTCGAAAATCCGCCATGAAGCAAAGAAGTCCCACCAGGAATGCTTCACCTTCTGAGGATGGTTCGGAGGCTTCGAGTGCCCTGATGGGCTCGCTCACGCAAGACGATACCTCGATTTCTCGAAGGAAGAGCATTCGAGTCAGCTTCGATGATCAGAACACAATGGTGGTTGGAGAGTCAGCAGAACCGATAGAGCCGGAGAGTCAACTGCCTAGCCCGCAGAACAAGAAGGCGTGGCATAGCATCATCGGCCGGAGTAAACGAGATTCGGTGAACTTGGATGATGACGAAAAGATGACTCCTAGACCTGCCTTGCCTTCTTTCGGAAGCATACGAGAAAAGAAGACCAAGGAACTCGAAGAGCGCCCCTTGGTCCGGCCCTCTGAGAGACCTGGGGCTCCTCCGTTGAGCACCCCTACTTCTCCCCCGTCAGAAGACCTTGGCCAGTCCTCGGACATGGCCATTGGATCTTTGTTGGCTCAGGACCAATCGTCCAGGAATGCAGCCAATATATCTAGGTATAGGGAACCGTTGCCCCCGGTAGTTACATCGGTTGACTCGATCGGTCATATCAGCAACAGCTCCGATGACGAATCAGAGCTAGACACTTCTCTCGTCGACGAGCCTTCGCAAACGATGGAGACGCAAACGACGATGAATGAATCTCCTCCAAAGAGTGAGCCCATTGGAACGCAGGAGACAGGATCTGACGAGAGCATCCCCCGCATTTCGATTTCTCACCCCAGCCCTCGTGTTCCTGATGACCACCCAGACTCTCCCGAGACATTTTTTGATCTTCCAGGTGGCTTTCCTGGCGACGATTCGCCAACTACCTCTGAAGAGTCTCGGGCGCTCCCTGCTGACGACACAGAAAAATCTTCTTCAGGTGTGACACACGACACTTCATCCAGTGAAAAGCCGTCCAAGAAACTACCGCCCATATCGACCACGCGAGCGGAGCCAGTAGTCGCTTCTCCTCCGAGCCCCTTGATCCACGACATCAAGGAAGAAGAGGAGGAGTCAGAGGGCGATAGTATCTACAGCGATGCTTACGAGGATCTTTCCGACATGGAGGGCGACGGTTTCATGTCTCTGGATGCGATTGTTGACAGCCCTGTTACCAAATTATCCCAAAAGCTACCCGAGAAGATCATTGCCAAGTCAAAGGAAGCCAATGCAGGCAAAGACACGGCTCATAGCACGGGTAGTACCGAGAACCCCTTGCAAACCAAAGATGATTGGGAAAACGCAAAAACGTATTGGAAGAGCCTCAGCGCTGAGAAGCGTCGCCAACTAGAAAAGGAGGCAATGGAAGAGGCGGGAGACGATGCCGATCTTGACGACGTGGTGCGAGCACCAAAGAAGACAAAGAAACGAGCATCTTTGGACAAGCCCCAACAGAAGGTGGTTTCGGAGAAGGCACGAGACTCTGAGAGGGTTTATCAGATTCAACCAGGAACCTCGTGGCCTGTTTCAGAAGATTCTACGCCATCTGCTAGAGGAGAGAAGGCACCTGCTGCTGGGACTGGGGGAACGAAGCTTCGCAAGTCTTTGCGAGGAGCTGAGCCAGCTGCAAAGGGAACGTTGGTCAAGGCCGATCAGTCTGGCGGCATGCGTAAATCTATGAGATCGGGCGCTGCGCCAACGGCCAAGCCTCAAGAAGGCCATTTCCGAAAGTCGATGCGATCCGAGCCTGAAACGACGACCAACGCCGGAGTACGGGCGCCGAACGTGTCTAATGGATCTGCCACTCACAAGGCTCAACGGCCTGTCTCTTATCAACCTCCTTCTACTGCTGAACCTGTTCGACATCAGAGAAGGAATCTGTCCACGAACCAGGTTCCTTCACCAGTGACAGCGAGCACAACAACGAAGCCATCGCTCAGGCGAAGGGGATCTGATTCCAGCGAGAGCAGTTTTCGTCGTGCCCGTGTGGGAGGAGAAGGCCTTGGCTTTAAGAAGACGATGAGGGGAAGTGCGCGAGACTCTGCTACTTTCTCTGATGGCGGCCGGGGCAGTGGGCGGTTCAGTCTTCGATCACTGTCACCAGCAGGATCGAGCTTCCGCAATGCTGGCACTGCCTCCCCGACGCCCATGCCCATGAGTGGTCGAATGCGCAGTTCGATGCGCAGCAACTCCAGCGACAATGGCAGTGCCAGGCGCGTTTCAGGATTTGGTCGATCAACAGGTAAAAAGGGCAAGAAAACTGGGAGTCGGTTTGCCGATTCGAGCGACGAGGAAGATGCTCAACCGTCATACCGAAGTCGATTCGCAGACTCGAGCGATGAAGAGGAGGCCCCTTCTCCAGTGGCCAAGCGCAATGGTATGCCAAAGTCGATGCGTAGCAAGACATCCGGCTCAGCTGCAGCTGCAGCCATGGCTATGCCTCAAACGCGAGAAGAGGAAGAGGATTCGCCAGATCTTCCTGATAGTGAGGATGAGGTGGACCAGCCTGCATCCAGCGTCGCCGTCACGCAATCCCCAGGCTCTCAGGTCTCTGGGGCCCCTCGACCCAAACACACGCGTCGAGGCAGCTTCATGTCCATTCTCCGGCGTAAGAAGGATGGTGGTGGCAAGATCTCCCGTCCCCTCAGCGAGAGCGCTGCACGACGGGACACGCCACTGGAGCGAAGCACAGAAGAACTGGCAGCCATCCGCAACACAAGCGCCCAGCAAAGCGGACGACTGCATAAGCGTGACCGAAACTGGCCGCTGGGAGACGGTCAAGTACATAATCAGCATGACGACACATTTGACGACGACGAATCAAATACATATGTCAATGAGGATAAACGCCCGTCAACAGCCAGCGGCGCCGGATCCTCGTTGCCAATCTCCCCCGTTAAACAGGGATTCCTGAAGCGCCGCAGTACATCACAGAGCGCACTGGGCGGCATCAGCCATGGCCATGATCTGCTGACTTCGGTGCCCGATGCGCGCGGGGTTGAGACTGACGCACCCGACGTGCAGAAGAAGAAGAAGTTTGGCACCTTGCGTAAGATGTTTCGCCTAAACGACTAGGCGTGTCTGACATAGGTGCATACCATTCCCATCTTGAAGGTCTATTCTTTTTGTCTCTTTGCTATTTCACGGCGCTTTGGATAATGGAGGTTGGAGTGATTGACGGACGGGTTGGATACCCATTGGTGCACCGGACATAGACGAGGCACACACGATAAGCGGGCGCATCTCACGCATGGTCTCTTGGCTTTCCCAGTCGTTGGGTTCATTTCTTTTCCCTCACTCGCTCAAAACATGGTTCCCTCTCATAGTTGTAATGCGCTCACTCCTCGCCCATGGCCGATCAGCATGATCACGGAAGGCTGGGCAGACTTTGGCCGGCTATGTCATGGGCTCGAAGCTCCCTGGACGGAGCAGCTGGCAACGTCTCGTTGATACGGACCAGGCGTTCGCAGGGCCCAAAACTTGTTGGAAATAGTAGTATCGAAGCATGGCAACTATTGCGTATCATCAGTGTAATAGATGTTAATAGTATACGGTACAACCAATTGTGCATCCGCAACACCACTTCTTGCTGTGCTAACCCCCTGATGTATGTAGCCACAATAGGCATCATGAGAGTATAAAGTAGAGGACAAGGCCAAAGTAGAACTGTCACCTTATTCGAGAATTCATTGGCAAGAGGCTGCTCAAACGGCGCAAGATAAGTGACGGATGACGGCAGTTACGAGTTCGCCATCTACATCCTGATATAGTTATAGGTTCACAGGACTAATGAAACAAGCTCTTCTCCATAGGTAGCTTACATGCAGGGTAATATCCGGCACGCTTTCCTGTTGGGCTGTTTCGGGTGTTTGCAGATGGATTTCCCTCACGAGGGAACCGAGCCGAGTTTCACCTTCTCTCGAGCCCTGGCTTTCTGATAGGCTACCAGACTGTCGGGTCGTCTCGGTGCAACAAGCAACGTGTGTGACGTGAATGAGTGAATTACGGTACCGTGCTATAGAAGAGTAAGGAGATGAGCTACCGAGTCCTTGGGGGGGTACTGAATGCGGAGGTGTGTTTTCTCTTCTTAGAGTATCGGCTCTGGTTACTTGCCTCTCCAAAGACTGCCATCTTGATGACTACTCCATACCTCGGCCTCTTTTATCTGTTGTATCCCAGATGGGTACCTCCCAAGTCCCTTCTATGAGAGCACAAGAGAGCAGACGGCCGCCGCTTACAAGATGGTTAGCAATGAGACGGGCCATGTTCTGGGCTGCAGTATGTGAGTCAAACCCTGTACAACCATAATCCACAAGTTTTCGGTGCCCGCCGACATCAAATGCAGCGCTGCCCGTGTGATCATAGCAGATAAGTAACATGAACACGTCAAGAAATACTCAACTGACAAATCCACAGCTCAGCTTGACCGCTTGCCTCTCTCCTCTCCATCCCCAAGGCGGCGAGGGCCAGCTAGAGCTCAGTGTCTCAAGGTCATGGGAGAGCACAATGCGACGCCAACAGGCAGCAGCGTGTGTTGCATCGGTGGCAGCTGAAGAGTGTCGCACAGCAGAGCCACGCTTCGATAGATGCCACGCGCTAACTAGAGAGGACCTAAACATGTATCGTATTGTTGGAACTGGGAGAACCGCGAGGGCGCGGAAATCAAGCTGGGAAGCCACAGTCTCGGCCAGTCGACAAGGCTGCCTCCTCTACATTACGAATTTCGCCGGTCTGTCCTTGATCCTTTTTCAAACCCATATGATTTCTCATCATGCCTTGTCTGCTCACCACAGCTTCCGGTGAGCAGCTCCAGAGTTGTAGCTGAGACATGACAGTTAGCATCTTCTTACCGGTTGCACGGTATAATCCCAAGAGAAAAAAAACCAATACATCACCAAATAAAGCACGCGGCTGCTTGAACACCTCCTTAAATTTGTAATATCAGCGCAATGCCATCTGTATTTTCTCTGCAGAGGAACGATTAAGAGAATTTCCTTTCAGAGCTAAAGTCCGCAACCTTGCCCACCTGTCGCTAAGAACAGCCAAACGCCCTCTCCGCCCCTTGTCGCCTGTCAACTCTTACAAACATTAAAACGTATTGCGTAGAGGGTATAGGGTATATTTTAAAAAGCAAAACGAAACGAAATCAGATCGCTTGCATCAGCTTAGATGCTCGATCTCACATCACCTTGAGCTCTTGCCTTCTCTCGCTCTAGGAGAAGTGTCAGCTGGCTCTTTGTGCGGCCCAAGGGCACAACAGGCGCCGTGCTCGGCGGAGTAGGAGTGAAGTGAGCATCTAGAATAGATGGCTGGCGCTCAATTACTATGCCATGATGGCTCGGGTATTTCTGAGGCGCCATTTTGGCCTCGGGTACTGTACTCTGCCCAGATTGGTCGAGTATGACTCCTGTGGCGTCAACCTTGGAGGTCAAAGCCGTCGCCGACGATAATAAGCCTGTAGAGGGTAATCGATATGTCGGTTTCCTTTGAGACTCAAGAGGCGTATAAGACTGGGAACGAGATAGGCATGGAAGATCGCCGCTTGAATTGCTCTGAAGAGATCCGACCGTCAACGTGGACCTGGTCGAAGCCGAATCTCTCCGTCGTGTGTGACCATTCAGGTCGACCAGCGACTGTGCCTGAGGTAATATGATAGTGCTGCTTTGCATTGGCCATTGCTGTTCTGACTGAGAAGGACAGAAAGTATTGTGCTTGGCCAGACCGTTCGGTTGAGAAACGGGTCGTCGAGGGATAGCCGGTTGCTTTCCTCGTGCCTTTTCGCTCATTTTGAGGGGCTCTTGAAGAGGAGAGATATTCTCAGGCGAGATTACGGCCTGCTCTAACTCGTCCTCTGCAATAGGAGTCACCGGAAGCGGAACTGCGTGTCGCAATCCGCCTGAAGGACCCGACTCTCGGGGGCCGTGGTCAGAAGATTGTCTTCTGGGTAGCGAATGTCTTCGCTTAGAAGCTGCTGTCGAAGCCACGAACCTTTTAGTTACGGAAGTCATCTTCTTCTTCGCCGGTGATGGTACATGTGCTGGTGCTTCAGAGGCTGTTGCAGCTGTGCTGCCGGATGACGGTATCTCGTTTTCATTGTCAGAGTGGACAGGCGATACGAATCGAGCCGTGGGCTTCGGGCGCGAAGTTGAAGGAGTACTAGTCTTCTTCAGAATTGGATGAGAAGGAGGAACTCTTGAGGCGCTGGATGAAAGGACCCTCAATCCGGAGCTGCTGAGTGTACTTGTCTGTAGGGGGTTTGATGGAGGCGACGGAGTTGGGGACGATTCGACTTGAACCGTTATAAGAACGTGTCTCACTTCTGGAAGCAACTAAAGCATGGGTTTTAGCGTTTATTGTAGAGGTGTGAGATAAGCGAACATACCTCAGGTCCCTCCCATCGGTCTGGCGGTCCCTTGAGCGTGACAACGGTAGGACCGGTAGATATGTCCTCGTATAGCTTGGCCAGAGTTGTCCCATTAAGGAGCCTCCGGTTACTACCCCAGACGTGCCACCAAAAATTCTCTAATCGACATGCCGTGGGATCTTTGAGCCGTTTATGCGTGGTGGTATAAACTACCACTTTGTCAGCCAAGATATATCAAGGTTGTTCGAACTGGGTGAGTACCATGCCAATATTCCCGAACCTTTTCAGCGGGAACAACAGAGAATCCAGCGACTTCTTTATAAATGCTGCCAGTATTGACAACTATACCTTTGGGCAACATGATGGGCAACTTTCGGTCAAGTCGCTTGCCTTGATGGTACTCCTAGATTTAACAGGTGACTGATAGCTCAGGCGTAGCTGGGAGACCTAGTATGAGAACGGCAGTTCCATGAATGCTCTTCGTAAGTGTTGAGAAATCACTAATAGCAGAGGTTGGAGCGAAGCATCGTCACCTGAGATCTTAGAAGGAGAAAAGGGCAGTTAGGAGCGACGTCGTGAAAGAGGGAAAAGTAACTGCTTCGTCACTTTGGTAGGATCGGCTGACAAGGTCGAGGAATGGCCATACGAGCTCTCGAAAACGTAATAAAGCTTGGCAGCTGTTCTGGGAGCACAAAAGTCGAAACCGAGATATAGAGCTACACAGCGTCAAGGCCGTGTGGCCCAAGGGTGCTCAGGATCACTGTGCTTTGCGCTCGTATGAAAAGATCGGGTCTCTTAGACCTGGAGTAATAATCAGGGAGCGACTGAGCGTAATCTTTGCGTATCTTCCACTATGGTTGAAATCTTTGGTAGAGAGAGAGAGTCGGGAGACACGGGAGAGAGGCTTATCTCAGCGCTGACTAGCTGAACTCGATGTGGTGCTGTGTAAGTGTGACGAAGATTCGAGGTGACTTCGACTCGCCGCGTCTTCGGGACCAGAAACGAGATCTAGGTGCCTTGTGCAAAGATTTGTACGAGTCACGGGGCCAAAAGGCCATGTAACGACACGGCCGAAGAGAGTGAATAAAAGGCTTGTGGGTGGTGATGCGGCCCAGCTGGTCGAGTGGGTGCTGACATGGTAAGTATTGGAAAACAACATAGGGAAGAGAGGTGAATGAAAATTAGAATGAAAAGGAAGAATCAAGGCATAAATTTGCACACAAAACCAACTGGTTTGAGCTTTTGCGGCTGGCCATTTGGTGCGAAAATAGTTGTTGTTGAGGCCGAAAAAAAAAACGACCAGTCCGGTATCAGTTGAACTCACCTAGAGCTCGCAGGAGAAGTACTCGACTACTACAGTAGCAAGTTGGAGGCCAGCGAACCTAACACAGGGTCGATTTTGCTAGGTGGCCGAGACGATGATCGAGGATCCAGATTACAATAGGAAACAGCGATATGGAACAGAGCTGGGGATCGGACTGGTAGATATGCGGTTGGGGTTTGGTCGAGATCTCGTCCCTTAATCCCAAGGGTGAAATGTGGATGCTGATAGAATCTCGAAAGTGGATGTGATCAAGCTAGCCCTTTGAGACATGCGGTTGTACTCTGCACTGGCTTGCTCATCAGTAAACCAAAAAAACCTGGCTGGCATATTCGTAGTCCGTACATGTACGAGGGGACGAATAAGGAGGAGAGAAGTGGGAGGCGAAAAGCTGCTGACCGGGGGGAAACGACTAGTGGTAAGAAAAAGGAAATAAACGGTGAGAGGAAGAAACCCCGAGAAGGAGGCAGTGGGCGAGAGAAAGAGAAAACAAAGGGAGAGGGATGACCCAAAAATGAGAAAAGAAAGGGAGTGTGTTGAACGTGTGAGTCGAGTGTGAAGGCTAGAATCTGGGGTTGATGCTTGAAGTGGCTTACGAAGAAGTCGGCTCGCAATACGAGAGTTGGGGTTGGTAATCTCTGATTCTGGCCTTGGAGATGGTTCGTGGTTTGAGCATGAGTTGGTCCGTTTGGAGGTTGTCAGAATAATTGTGAGTAATTCTGAGGATGTAATAAAGCAATGGAAAGCAGTGAATCACTATCAAATGTCAACAGTTGTCGAGGAGTGCGCTCCATCTGGCTGAGGTGGTCTGGAGCTTTGAGCTTTCGGGGGGTCGCTGCCGAGGTCCTGTACCTAACCACCTATAGCAGGTACCTTCGTAGGGGTATGCCCCGAGTGGTTCCAGGTTGGGGGCGAGGTCAGGGATTGTACAGACCAGTGTGAGCCCCAGGCCAGCCCTGCACACTGTCTGTGCCGCGTGCCAGGCAAGGGTCAACCAGGGAGTTGGAGCTGTGACTTTGCGTGGGTGAGGGTGAGGTTGAGAGTGGGAGGGCCCATGTTGGTGTGTGACAGGGATGCAAATGGTCCGTGGCAGGCGCATTGCCAGGTGGTTGCAATTTGGATGGACGGCGGAGTGCTCCGTACGGATACGCACAAATACCTACGGATAGGTGTTTTCGCCTCAGGCCGAAAAAAGAGTCTCATCCCCCATCCACTTCCGTGTGCTGAGCAGGTAACCTCGCTGCGTTCGTATCTGGGAGCGGAAGGTAAGTAGGTAGGAACTGGAAATACCATCTATCAACATGCAAACACTCTGTACTCAGTACGGATCTGGGTACGGAGTAATCAAGGCAAGGATACCTGAGTTACAGAGTACTGTAGGTACCCTAGGCACTATAACTTACCTCCCTGGCGTGCCTGCCAACCTGCCAACCTGCCTACTTTGCGCCACCCTTTTAGATCAGTGGGGTAGTCCGCTCTCCTTCCCTAGGAAGGCTTCCAGGTAGCTCCCTAGCTCCCTTTGGGGGGAAGGACCGAGGGGGTGTCAAGGTGTGTGTACAAGTACACACAAGGGCAAAGCTTCTTGGAGGATGGCTAGCGGAGATCTTCTTTCATACCTCCTCCCACTACGTACACGGCTCAACTTCATCATGGTATGCATTTCTGGAGGTACTTTATTCTCAATTTCCTTGCAGTCTTACGATTGGGCCGTCCTCCGAATTGTCCAGACCAAGGTCCGTGTTCTCACACAAATCCAGACCATCCGCTTTGTGAGGCTCAAGCAACATTTCTTTCACAGATACGTATCGGTCCACATCGGGTTTCGAGCCCTCCTCCAATGCGGCTGTTACGTGCCTCACCTGCCTACATGTATCCTAGGCACCTTACCCAGAAACACGTGCATGTTGCTGCGCATCGCGATCCTCTCGATCTTCCTCCGCTATTTCTTACGCTCGCAACAAAGTACTCTGTACATAGGTACATGCAAAGTCAGGACCCACGAGGCTGGCCAAACTGCATCACGAGGTCACTCAAAGCGCACCTTACATATGCCACCTCATCAACCTCGTACGGCATCAAGGCGAGACAACTCCAAGGCCCTGATCATGCCAAGCCCGTCTCACCACACCTCTGAGCACTTCATTTCATTTCTTTGCCTGCGATTTCTCAAGAAGCGCTTTCAGCGTCGATGATGGCTCTACTTTTCCTGCTCGTTCGATACGCACCTTTCTCAATATTCAAGTCGATTCTTTTACTTCATTCCACCCAACTTGGTTGAGCTCATTCAAACGATACTACATTATTTCTAGCATCTTTGATTAGTCCAGACTCATAATCGTTACGGAGCACAGGCCAGTATGTTTACGTGTCTTCCTAACAACTTAATTGTCTCTGTCCTTGAGTAGCAATTGCTTTGTTGGCATACTCTAACCAACAGAACCTAGCTCCCAGCACTGCAGACTATAAGGCACGGGCTTGCTTTACCCTTGCACACCAACATATCATCACTCAAAGTTAAAGGACTGCCGTATCATGATCTAGCACGGTCGCCCGCTTAAAGCGGATGCCATCTCATCCAACAGTCAGGTTGCCGTATCTCGTTTCCGCACTCCGTACTAGCTGGCTCACGCGCCCGGGCGCTGTGTTGTTCTAAACAAAGGGCTTACCACCCTGGCCACGGCTACGTCTCTTCCGTCCCTGTTGGAGTACTTCTTATTGCGATACGCGGGGTCATATCATTTATCAAATTGACAGGGGTAATTTCGCGGCTGATTTTAGCCCATTGCGCCACCACGGAGCATCAGTTTCTCTGGGACAGAACGCGGGATGGACCTCTTAACAGTTGGCCAAGCTTTTTAAAGACTTCTCCCAACACTGGAACTGGAAATCAATTGGGTTCCGACTGGGACGCAATTGCAGTTAACTATGTTATGAGCTTTGCTTTATCTAAAAACGATCCTTAGCTAACTTGAAGCTAGGGTTTCCGACCTCAACAACTGTCATTAGCGAGCTTACTCGGCGGTTTCTATTTGCACACCTCCTGAACGATCATCTGAGGACAAAATGTTTCAACCTCACCCCTCTTTATTGGGTTGCGCCCAATCCCTGTCCCAATAGACCCAGCTAGGATTCGAGGCGCTGTTTTCTCCCGCCGCAGAGGCTGTCGCTTCGTTGTCTCCTCGAAGTCCTACGAAATGCTTGTATCCAGCGTACCCAGCCTCTTGACCGTGCGACTTCTCCATAGCTTCCTATGAGGCTGCTCACTTTTCACAGGCCGGCGGGTTCTCCCAAGATCCCTCGCTCACTCAGTCTCTATTTCTCCGCTCTGGCGGGGTCGAAAATACTTGTAGGTGACGCCTCTTGCATCGAGTCTTATGATCTGCCCAATTGCGGGGAATGAGACTGGATGGGATGGGCAAGTCTTGTGACACCTCCGCCGTCACGAATGAGACAGTCACAAAGTCTACCGGTCCTTTCACCTATCCACCGCTGGTGCGACCGGCCAGACAGCTTCTCCTACCCGGGGTGGACGCGGATGCTTGTACCTGGGTCAGGGAAAGCGCCTGGCTTCGATGCGGCTTTGGCCAGCCACCAGGCTTGCTGCTTAGCTAGGGGCTTCAGGGCGAACTACTGGTAGACGCCGTCGGCCGAGAGGAAACCCGCCATCGTTTGCGGGGGGACCAATCCCGTCCCTAGATCCATTACAGGGGAAATTGAGTAGCTACCGTGTAACTAGTGCGGGGAGCTCTCGTTTAAACAAGCTGGCCAGAAGACGAAGCGAAACTGACGAAACCAACATGATAAGATAATGGTGCAACTTCCGACCTTATTCTACCTAGGAATGATACGAACTTTGTGAGAGCTACTATTACACGTGGGCCAGATACACTGATACCACTGACAAGAACATGACAAAGCTGGAAACCTCCCCCACGTTACAGGCGACCATAGCTGTTACGCCAATAAAGGAGCTGCGGGGTCGAACGATCGAAGCTCTCACATGGAGGGGGCATCAGTCTAGGCCCATTCGAGACAGCTATCAAGCTACCATGTCATCCGAAAGCATCCATACCAAGAGGTTCTGGCAGCTGAACGATCCTAGCAACCGGCAGTACGGAGGTGATATTGGCATTGAACGAGAATCATATGACCTTGTTGCTGCTACCTGCTCACGCACTCACATAGCGCACAGGATGCCTCGCGGATGCCTTCGGGAAGATGGAGATCTATTACTGTCTGCCTTGACCGGTCGTCTCATTGATAGGCAAGGGTCCTTTCGACTTCGGGACCGCCCCGTCCCACTCGAGGGTTGCGTATGATTGAGTATGTACCTGCATGTTTCACGATAAGTTATGGGCTGAGATGCCCTGGTTTGATGAATGCTACCCAACTGCCCAGCCAGGTGTCTAGAACACGAGTGGCAATGTTACCACATGTCAAAGGAGGTTGCTCCTATTACTTGCGCTGCTTACTCCCAAATATCCTTGCTTGGTCGCTTCGACTGGACCAGCACTTTGCATTTGCAAATGTTTTGTACCTATAATGGCCAACTCCTTAACCGTCAAGGTGGTATTCGTTGACTCCCCTTTGCCACCCTGGTTCTAGACTTACCAACTCAGCTCGCGACACCATCGCCGTCTCTTTCCCCGTCATATTGCCGTTTGACCATTGGCCTTGCTCTAATATCGCTGACCTTTGCAGGCCATGTGGCACTACAACTCCGTTTCAACATTGGGAGAGGACGAAACGTGTCTGAGTGGCGCTGCCGTCCTCTGGGTACCAGCAGGAAGAAACCCTCCAGCCCACCCCGGCTTGCCCGGTCTGGCGGCCTCAGCCGCTCCCGACTTTTCTCGCGCCTACGTCTTGCAGGGCTTTCATCCGGTGTGATTCGACGGTTCGCGGAGCATGTGCAGTTATGCAGGAGCCTGTGAGGGATACAATACAGCATGAACCAACATGTACACATGTGTTGCCAATTGCTACCACCCTTGGTCCGAATGTATTAAATCTCGTATCGGGTCCCACGATGATTTGGCAATACGCCATCTTACACAAGCACCGTACTTTACGACGTACTTGCAGATGAGTGGAATCGCGTCGAGTGAGGAATTTGCACATGCCGAGCCCTATCCATTGTCTTTCAGAGCTCAACATCACTCGCAATTCTCGAACGCGATGTTATGGTGGCCTTCGACAGTTCCTCAATGACGATGTTAGGTTCTCAACAGATTCTCAGCCTCACTATGCCATCTATTGCATCTCTTCACAGTTTGACAATTAAGAGGATTGAGTCAAATTCCGGGTCATTGCATAAGTATGCTGACTTGATTGCTATGATCTTGCAGGGTTTGACATTCCCCCTTTCCATCCGTCTGTAGAATTACCATTATCTAACCCAATTCAACTAATTTTATATGCTACACACCCACCTGTGCGAAAATACGAAACGGTTTCTGAACGACTTTTTCTTGATTCTCTTTTTTTTGCCATGTCTCAGTTTAGGTCACTGTGTAACCACCGTCAACGCGGAGATCAGCTCCGGTGACGTACTGGGCGGCTTCAGACAACAAGAAAGCAACTGGGCCCATGAGATCCTTGGGCTGGCCCATCTTGCCTTGAGGGATGAGGGAGGTCCACTTCTTCTTTAGGTCCGGGTTGTCATCCAAAATCTTCTCGGTACTGTTGCGATTGTCAGCGGAGGGACATGATTTCACGATCGACGGCAGTGGAGATGGTGGTTGGGTCTAGAGCCGTAGAGACTCATCGGGCGGGCCGGAACGGTGGCCAAGGGACTTGGTTGATGTCACGGTGGGGAGGATCGTCACTTACAGGGCAGTCAGCATGTAACCAGGTGAGACACAGTTGACGCGGATGCCGGCATGAGCCCATTCAACGGCGAGAGAGGCAGCGAGTTGTCGAATACCAGCTTTAGACACGTTGTAAGGACTAAGAATGAGGGTCAGAACATGCTGTTTTCATCTCTGGTTTCACGGTATTTGGAAGAACTCACGCTTGGGGTTGGGGCACGTTGACAATCGAGCCAGACATGCTGCCGATGAGAACCATGCTGCCGGAACTCTTGCGTTCCAAGAGATGGCGAGCCACGGCGGTTGCGAAGAGGTAGGTTCCGTCTACGTTGACGGACCACAACTTGCGCATACGGTCAATTGGGTAGTTGACGGCCTCGAAGTTCTCGGTGAAGCCAGCAGATGTGACGAGGTTGTCAATCTTGCCGTGGGCAGCGATGATTTCTTGAATGCAAGCATCGACGGATTCGGGGTCGGCGACATCGGCGTAGTGTGCGGTAACCTTGGGGATGCTGGACAGCATGTTAGCAGATTGGTTTTTGACGGTGGTAAATGAGTAACAATTCAAATCCCGAGGGGGTGGCGTACTGCTCAGCGCGAGGGTTCTCCTTCTTGAAAGCCTCAATAAGAAGGGACGTCTGCTTCTCTGCTTCCTCCTCTGATGCAGTATTAGCAATTTGTTGCTGTCAAGAACTGATCATCAGGACAGACTAACTGTTCATATCGACGAGAGCGAGGTTGGAACCCGAAAAGACCATTCCCTGGCCAATAACGAGACCAAGACCTCGCGCACCGCCAGTGACGATGCCGACGTTGCCCTCAAGCGAGAAGCTGGCAAGCGTGGGCTTGACATACTGACCACCGGTTCCGAGGACGGGCTTGCTGCTAGGAAGCTCGTGCTCTTCAGGGTGCTCGTGCTCGATGCTGGGATCAGTTCGAGAGTATGTGCCTGGCTTGTCCTGGCGGGGAGGGTTGCTGTGAATCTTGCGAGCAGCAACGAAGGCGGAGGGACGAATGACGGCGGGGACGGCGCGGCGAGCGCACTGCCGGAGCACGGGGGCAATGAGGGAGGCGGACATGTTCAATTGGTGCAGAGAGTGATTGTAGGAGATGGAAGAGAGGAATAGGGAAGAAATGAGGGCAAGAGGTGGATTTGCGTCGTGATTTTGCCAGCCCAAGCTATGATTCACGGCTTGGGAGCAGGAGCTCAAAGTGGCAAACAGCTACCGGGCAAGCTTGGAGAGCTTGGGGCTGGTGCGGGAACGGAAGCGGGAATGATGAGCAGAGGGGTAAGTCAATCTATTATCCAAGCAAACCAAGTTGAAGAGTAGCAAAGATGGTCATGATAAGGTGGGCAATTGGTTAATTGATCAACCAAGTAGCATGAAGGAACGATCAATGGTGGTCTGCTCTGTCAAGCATCCTGTCAGCTTATATCAGTTTCCCGCCTACCTACATATTCTCCCAATCTCCTCCCCTCTCCTCCCCACCGACACCAGAAAACGAAAAAGTCACGATGCCTCTTTTCGCATGGTAGAGAGAGGTTTTGACCTGCCGGCACAAAGCGGTACCTTGGGTATGATCCATACACCCACTGCGACAAGTAATGCCTGCACACCACCCCCCCGGTCCGGCCGGCGTCGGTGAGCCTTGGTTGCCAAGTTGCTTGGGATCCAGGCCAACTCCCACTGCCAAGAGATGCACTGTACAGTACCGTGCCATGGGTAGAGGGTGCATTCGCCCCGAGCCGCACCTCATGCTGTGTCGATATCACCTCAACCAGCGACTTCGCTGCAGGTTTATCAGACCATTGGCAGATAGCTATGCACTATGCAGCTTGAAGAGTTTTAATTTGGGTGCCTGCTGCGGGGGCCAGCCACAGAGGTGCAAGTCCGGATGTCTAGCGGCTCAACAAACCTGGCTCTCTTGGCCAGAAGAGGGGGAAACAGCAACATGTCTCTACGAAGTACTTCTGCAGGTCCGGGGGAGCAATCAAAGAGGCCGTCATTGACTGCATACCTACCTACCTACCGACAAGTAAAGCGGTGAGCGAGGGCATCGTCAACTGCTCACCTACACCCGGAGTACCTATGTAACTGGTCATGTACCCTTGACCCTGGCAAAGCTTGGGAGCTCTCCCGGGAAGCCCAAACGAGGGGACCCGAGAGGACCAGCAACTCCGAAAGCCGGTCAGGGTCAATCCCCGGACGAGACAGGGGCAATCAGGGCAGCGTTTGCAAGGGTGTCCCCCAGAGCTGGGAATATCTGCTCCGTCGCAAATCCTCTTTCATCCCTCATCCCTCATCCCTCATCCCACTCCCCCAGCCTGCGAGTCCCCACGTTTTCCAGACCATCAATGGGCAACTTTGCACATGACCACGAGGGTCCTCGGTAGACGCATCACCCCCCCCCTCGCTCGTCTCCGGCCGAGAAGGCTCCAGAACCCTCGCGCGACGCAAAGCAGCCATGGTTGCAGCAAGTCTTTTTCCCTTCCGGAGAGCACCGGGAAAGAACGAGAAAACTTGATAACCAAAAATGTCGATGATGGCGGAAGCGCGGGGGAGGAAGCCCGTTTCTGTCAATGATTTTCCCGCAGGGGGCTAACATATCATGACAGATCGGTGGCAACTTGGCGGATGGGGGTCAAGGTGGGAAAAGGATGAGCGTGGCAGGTATGCACACGGGGCTGACGCCCAGCCGGCGGTAGGATAACATGGGACGCAAGCGTTGCAGTGGGATTCTTTCTCACCGAGGTGAATGAGACAAAAAGATAACGATGAGAAGGGGGAGCCAACTGAAGCTGCTGGATTGAGTGCGTGCGACCTCAGATGGCATCATGGTTGAGGTGGGAAACCAGTGCCGAGACCAGAATTGTCTTGCAATCAGCCAAGTTCCAGTCTAACGCTGCGTACGATGACCTCTCACGGCAGCTATCCTGACCACGGGGGGAGGGGGCCAAGACGTCGGCTGTGCGCCCAAAGCCCACCGATATGGACACCGAGGATGTGACCATTCTCAATCGCCTTTTTCATATTGTTTTGTCTCATTCCTCTTTTTATTGTTGATCCCCAGTGAGCTCTAGGGGTGGACTTGGTATCTTAAGAGAGTGGCCAGTCAACCCGTGAATGTTACAGCGATAAGGTGAAAGCGTCCATCCGGGGCTCTTGGATAGGTGTGCTGAGTACCTATCCGTCTTCATCCCTCATGATAGCTGTCTGTTAGAGATCTGGGGTGGAATTTGTCATATTTTCCCAAATCTTGTCAAAGAGAATTGGTTCCTCCTATGCGAGGTAGAAGCTATTCCCGGTTCTGTCAAGGCTGCTTTGCTTGTTCCCCATCTATACCTACAAAACTTCAGCACATGACCAGTTGACAACCCATGTTATATACGAAGCAAAGCCTTGGGATTCTTATCCCTTCAAGAATATTCTATTCAATGGATACGTAATATGGTGACTATCGGTGACACGCCCGTCACACCGCTGACGCCATCCCTCCCACCTCTCACCGATGCCCAATTTCAGTCTCATCACACCCCCATGTCTATGTTATCCTTCGGGTTTCATTGTGTCCCCCCACGCCTCATATCGAAGTCTGAATTTTTTGTGGTTGTACTGCAGCTTACTTTGGTCCTCAAATGTTGGCGTACTCCTTGTTGAACGCCCTTCCAATCACCATTCGTCTAATCTCTGAAGTGCCGGCTCCGATCTCGTATAGTTTCGCGCTGGGAATCCCGTCAGCTGGCTTGTCACCGCGCAGGTACAGCAACATATGTTCCCGAACTTCCCGTCCCGGATGACACCCGGGACAGCGAGCTTGTGGAACACGACGCATAATGAAGAAAATGAAGAAAAAAAAAAAAGTGGAAAACTTACTCCCGAAGCAACCGTGAAGCTGGCATCTCCTCGACGTAGCCCATCCCGCCGAGCAGTTGAATGCAGTCGAGCGTGCACTCGGTTGCACGCTCAGCAGCGTACAGGATAGCTCCCGCGCAGTCCTGCGTCCGGATCAGACCATGCTCGTCCACCGCCTTGGCTGTCGTGTAAGTGTATGCCCTCGAGGCCTGTAGCTTCGTGTACATGTTGGCCAAGTGGCCTTGCACAAACTGGTTGTGTGCGATGGGTTGACCGAACTGCTTGCGCTGGTGCGTAAAGGGCAACGCGACATCGAGCGCTGCTTGCATAATGCCCAAGGGACCGGCGCTCAACACCAGGCGCTCCAAGTCAAGGCCCTCCATGAGCACGCGAACGCCTCCATTGATCTTACCCAGTACGTGGTCATCGGGCACGAAGACCGAGTCAAACATGAGCTCGCCCGTGTTACTGCCTCGCATGCCCATCTTGTCGAGTTTGCGTGCGCAGCTGAAGCCTTCCGTCTTGGTATCCACCAAAAAGGCCGTGATGCCCTTGGACGCCTTCTCCGGCTCCGTCTTTGCGTACACCACGATGATGTCGGCATCGGGTCCGTTCGTGATCCACATCTTGGATCCGTTGAGCAAGTAGCCTCCGTCCACCTTCCGCGCCGTCGTTCGCATGCTGACCACGTCGCTGCCGGAGCCGGACTCGGACATGGCCAGGGCGCCCACCTTGGCACCGGCGATGAGCCCCGGAAGGTACTTCTGCTTCTGCTCGGGCGAGCCGTTGAGCTGGAGCTGGTTCACGCAGAGCTGCGAGTGTGCTGCATAGCTGAGACCAATGGACCCGGATGCCCTTGAGATCTCCTCCAGCACGACACAGTGCGCTTGGTAGCCCATGGCCAAACCACCGACGTCTTCGTCTGCTGTTATGCCGAGGAAACCAGCTTCACCCAGCTTCTGCCACATCTCGTTCGGAAACGCATTGCTCTTGTCCGTGTTTGCCGCCACCTCCTCTGTAATCTCGCGGCGTGTAAATTCTTGCACTCGCTCCCGAAGCTCATCCAGTTCCTCGTTCGTCGGTGCTTCGAAGCCTTTGGGGTGTTTGGAGGAATGTAGTCTGGATTGGACGGACGGAAGGCTGACAGCTGGGAGCCATTGCCTGGCGACGACGGGTCGTGCGAGTGCTCCAAAGGTTCGTAGGCCTGCCATTGTGTCTGCCGTGTTGTGCAAGATGGTGAGGCAACGCTCTTGGAGACAAAGGAGTATAAAAATAAAAGCAAGATGCAATTATCTGACACCCAAAACTTACCTACATACCAAGGTAGGTTCAATGGGCCGAGGAGTGAGACGTGACCACCGAGGGTCCGGCCCCGGCTTGTAGCGGTTTTACGCGGGGTAGCGGCTTGACCTCTCAACGTCATACGCTCGGCTCTAATGCCAATTGCAATACAATCGTTTTGCTTACACTTTTTGAAACAGCAATTAACAACACTGCAATTCATTTAGTATTATATGCAAAGCTCATATTATTTTCAATTCAAGAGCTTTATTTGAGCATTTGGTTATCAGATAATAAAATGCCATGACGTCACTCAAACGCTATGTGATATCTCCAGAACCGCTTCCTCATGCTTCAGGTATAGAAGTATTCGCACAGGACTTTGTTAGAGACTATATTATT
>JALNIO010002142.1:853-14112 GCA_023509875.1 Rugonectria rugulosa | reverse complement strand
GCGTATTTCCCGCCGCGCCAGCGTCATGTCGGAAAACCATCTCTTTGGTCGTGGCAAGATGGAACAATCAAGCTAGCTGCTTCGCAGCCTACAGGGAGCCTTGTACATGCTTGGAGATTGGCCGCCTAGGCCTACGTGTATTTTTCTTAGTTACCTCACATGTACCTAGCGTAGACTAAACAGAAATGCAAAAGCTATGGCCTACCCTGGAGATATTTGGAGTGCGTCTGGAAAGCCAGGCGGGAACAAAGTAGATGTATGATGTTACGGCTGTCCCATTACAATCATAATCACAAGATACACGGCTCCCTACGGAATCTCCCACTCTCACTTCCACACAAATCACCCCAACTGTGAATCCCGTATGATACTTGCTGCCTATCACACTTTCGAACGAAGGCAATCAGGAAAGGGTCGTGGAGAGCATTAATGAGGGGGAGTCCGTGGCCAGCAATGACATCACGAGCCGAGAGGGTGAGAATTGAGATGGTGAAGCCCATGCTTGTATTCCTGCGCAATTACCTAACTATTTGAATGCTATGCCGCCAAAGGCTAGCAAAACAACTAATTGCGAGGTGACACCGCTCTAGATTAGATCCCCTTCCCCCACGTGAACGAAAATCTTCAGCATATCCATCAATCGGGCAAACAGCGGTCCGACCACAGCAGCGTCCAGGACTTCATCGTCTGTTCTTGCATGCGGCTGGGGGAGAATGGCGGCGTGTACACATCGAACGAGGTGCTCAAATCCCGCCGTGTCGGTGCCTGGGAGGACGAGAAGTTGATGGACAAGGATGAGAACGTCTGGATCCAGAGACATGGGCTCTTGGCCGAGAACCAGGACACGAGTAGTCGCTGCCTTGCCGTCTTCTCGCGTGTAAGAGGTGCGTTCGATGATGGATCGAAAGTAAGGGAAGAGCTTCTGCCAGAGGCCCAAGTCCGCCTCATCGTTCTCCCAAGCGATCAGGGCCGGGGCAAAAGGTAGGCGAGCATTAACCACGATGGGGGCGCCATCGGAAAAGTGAGCCACGAAGGGCCGTATGTGGATCGGGTCCTTCTTCTTCAGCAGCTCAGATAGCCTGTACCTGTCAAATAGCAGGATGGCCGAGTTGGGTTCGCCCGTGTGAGCGGCAGTTGGGGGGTACGACAGGCGCGGAGGCGAGTCGCCCTGGCCCTGACGGCCTGCGTGCCATCCGGAAAGCTCCTCCAGGAGATCCTCGACGGCGACTGACGGCGCGCGCTTCCCCGCAGCGAACGGCATTTGCTTGTCAAACCGAGGCATAGATGTGAATGACGCGTGCAGGTCGGGAAGTGGCTGGGTGTCCGACTCCGTGGCCATCGTTTGCCCGTGCAGTTCCAGAGGGCACAACGAGCCGGGCTCACGGCCGGGCTCGTACGCAAACATGAAAAACTTGCCGTCAAGAGGGTTTCCCGGGCTTTGGATAAAGGGGAGAATGTAGCCGGCGATTTCGTTTCGCCACAGCCTGATGCCGTCTTGAGCTGGCGCCAGCAGGAAGAGACCGGGAGTCATCCAGTCCGGGATCTCTGCCAAGGGATTATCAGGCTCGCACACGCACTGCAATCCGAACTGGGAGCTGAGGGGACACGTGGCGTTCTGTTCGACGTGAGAACCGCGCGGAAGGTGTGCCTCGGGGTGGTCTCTGACATGCTCATGGATCATGGCGACCAAACGGACAAGCGCGCAGAGGGCTAAGGTAGTGCGAGCCGGCTGGTCGCTGATGCTTTGGGAGAGGTACTGGCCGATCAGATGAGGATTCGCTGCTGTCTTCTCCATAAAGGAGTAGAGGAAGCTCATCTGTGCATGTGTCAAAGGGATTCTGGTTCCTGGCAATATCTTCTCGGAAGATGTCTCACACAGCTGAAAGACGGAGGCAATGCGCCGGGAATGCTGATCCCAGGCCTTAGTCGCCTTGGCCAAGAACCGCCTTGAGCTTTCGCTGAGTACACGTCTGGCTTCCGACGGAGAGGAGCAAATGCGCAGCTGCAGGGCCATCATGTCTGGAGTGGCCTCCATGTCGTCGGCAGCACCATTTGTACTTGAAATTCCGCCCCAAGAGTCGGAACTAGATGGAGTTCCTCGGTCGCTGGGGGTGCATACGCTACCATCGCTCGCTCGCTCAGGGAGGACGGGCGAATCCATCGGAATTTGGGGCTCGAGAGGTTCGCCCAGTAGGGGCGACGGCCCCCGCTGCACAGAGGGGGATTCCCTAGGTGAAGCGACCCGGACTAAACTTGGCGAGAGCTGATCAAGAGTGCTGGTCGGGTTGGCCTGGCACACGGTGGCGTCGGCTCCTTCAACGACGGCATGGGTATGACCCTCGGCGGCGGCTGGAGATGCATTCTCAACCTTAAGCGAAGCCACGATGGTACCAGAGGGGTCAGAAGAGACATAGGTGGCCAGGGACCGTATGGCTAGCTGCAACTCGCAGGTTCTCGTCACATGGTGTCGTTCGTTTCCGAAGCAGAGGTAGATGGGCGGCAACGGATGCGGTTCGTTTGGCACGTTGAGCACGCCGCGAACATACTTTTCGACGAATTCGAACTTGAACGAAGGGTGGAGGGGCACGTGCTCGGGCGGCAGCTCGTTTGTCTGCACATGGTCAGGCGACCCATGCTGTGGCTGTTGACAATGCGCTGAGAAATGGCCAAGGCGGACCACGGTCTCGGATGGGGATGAAAGAGAAGACTGGATATCGACAAGGAGGTAAGCCGCCAGGAGACCCGGGCGCGATGCCATGACGACGTGGAACGGTTCTGGAGGTGGCTGTCAGCGTGTCGCGAGGTCGCGCGTAGGGACGAGGCGTTGGCAGCTTACCGGGGTCCAGTGCGAGGCCTTCTCGTATGTGGCTAGGCAAAAAAAACACGCGCCTACCTTTGACTTATCGCAGACTGGCACGGTGGTCGTCGAGACAATCTTGCCTTGGCGGATGCGAGGACGAGCAATCGGGAGAGCGAAGGGCGGAGGGCAGTCGGATACCCTGGGCAGAGAGGAGAAGGTTACGTGCAGAAGCCGGTTGATGGGAACGATTCGGTGGGATAAGAGGTTAAGGCAAACCATTGAGGTAAACACCAACCTGCGCGCAGCTGGCAAACAACTGGTTTCGAGTTCTTGGGGGGTACCCAGAGACAGCACGCCCAACGAGAATCGCCAGAGAGAAATTGCACGAGCTCTAAGTAACAGCCACACGTGCAGGCTGCAGTGAATCACAACAGCTCCCGAAGGCCAAGTTGACATGAGATGATTAGGTGGTTTGCGACTATTGGGACAGTCCATCGAGCTGCTATGTGGAAAGTCAATTGGGGGAGGGAAACATAGGCACGATGACAGGCATCGACAGAGATAAGAAAACGTAGTTGTGTATTGACATGGCTTGCACAAAGACGCAGCAGTGGGTTGCCGTTGATCAATATACAACCATCCAGCCAGGCGCATCCCTTGTCGGCACTCTAAACTCAGCCACGGGCCAACCGAAACGCCACATACAAGCCGTGCTTCTCCGCGGCCATCTTCATGTTGTCATCCCACTCAAAGTTGCAGAACGAGATCAGTGTAGAGCGCGTCGCACTCTTGTCGGAACGGCGCAGGCTCACAGCCCAGCTGTGGAGTGCCAGAGCAGTGGCTCGCCCGATGAACTCTGTAGTGCGATCGGCCAAGCTGCGAAGCTCGGGGAGCATCTCGGTAGCCAGATACGCGTTCATGTGTTGGGTGATGGGCAAGGCTGAAGGGATAAGCTGGATGCAAGTGGTCAGCTGCGTGGAGATGCAAGGTACATGAGAGCCTACATAGGGCTTGACGTGCGACCAAGTCCACTTAGCCACAAAGGAGGGCACAGGCGCGCGGAGAGGCTGTCTTGGCAGTACGAGATGGATCTCAGCTCTTTGGGCAGCGATTGTCATGTCGGCGTCCCAGGCGCCCGTGCAGAAATTGATCACGCCGGGCAAGGTCGGGAGCTCATTGCGCTGGTCGAGCTTGAGCCACCATTGCTGGAGAGCAATACTGAAAGCACGTTCGAAGGAGTCGGGCGAGACTTCGTCAATATGGGCCAGAAGACCCAGCTAGTTGTTGTTGGCCAGGCATGTGTTGATCTCTTTCGAGATGAGCTGAGGGGTTCCAATCTGGACATGCACTATTAGAACCTGGAAAGGGAAATAACGCGCGGGTGCAATCGGAAACAGGAACAACTTACTCGGTTGCTCAGGTCTTTCTAATCCCATCCAGCCACCTTGTTCTCCCGAGGCTTCTGCGATCGAATAGAGCCACCCACGTGGGCTAGTGGAAGGGGTATCTCGAGTCAGCAGATTCACAGGCACCGACACGCGCGTTTGATCCGTTACCTAGATCGTTGGCAGCCGGCATTCTGCTTGAAGGAATCCAGGTCAAGGCGGCCGTGGAAGAGGATGGCAGTGCGCCTCAAAGCTTCAAGGATAGTTTCAGCATAAGTCTCGTGTATAAGGTCATGGGCCGGGAAGAGGGTGATGAGAGTGGTGGTGAGGGTCGAGGTAGAAGGAAAGAGAGCTGGTAGGAGGTGTGAGGTGCATTTTGCCTGATGAGTCAGCAGTCAATCCTGCGCATGACGTCACGAGGCTTCCAGCTACCCTAGATGGACTGCGCTCAAACCTGGGGTACGCCGAGCAGGCAGCGTGCGTGTCGACCATGTGGCTACCAGTAGAACTTGGGGATCAATTTATATTGTTGGCTTGTATGGGGAATATAATTGACTTAAGCTGACTTCATTCGTGTTATGTTCCTAGGTACCTAAACTTAGCTATTAATCCCGGAGGGTCTTGCCCTCACTTGGTTCATCGAATGCCTCTCTTATGAGGCATGGTTACCCTACATCGCACAATCCATAGTTGTCTCTTGCTGTCGATCATACACAGCTTCTATGAGCCGGGGCAGAGATCCATCGCACAAGGTGACCAAACGATGCCCAGTACCTGGCCCTCCGTGGCGGGTTGCTCGGCGTCCATTTATGGACATTGGCTTATTGGGAGAGGATCCTCGCATGTGGCCCTACACCTCCGTCCAGAATCGGCCTACAACAAAGAATCAGACTAGGATCAAGGAGCAAACTCCCTGAAACTCCCTGGAAAGTGTAATATATGTAACATAAACCACATCGGCTCCAGTGCAGCGGGAACATACCGTTCGCAGACGTCGGGGGCCTGAAGCACTTCTTGCCAGGTCCTCTTTGGCGTCCCCAAGAACACGATTGTCCCAGACATGTCGTTTATATAAGTCGCGGCACCCTTGCCGGACATTCTACGGCTTTCCCCCCCAAACTCCGAAATGTTGGCCATCACTGCCATTACCGTCATCCCTGCCATCCTAGCCGCCTCGGCCAATGTGGCCTCTGGCACTGCCCTCAAGCCTCGTGGTTCTGGCACTGCCTCCGTGACTCCTCACGACCTGTACAACTCCCAGGTTGGGGTCCTGGGGTGTAAGATCAACACCAACCGTGTCGCCTACTGGCCCACTGAGGTTGGCTGTGACAACATCTGCCTCAAGATATCTCACCTCGGTCGCAGTGTATACCTCCTGAAGGTAGACCAGTCGCAAGGCGCCTACGACATCTCCTACGACGCCTGGAACTACCTCATGTGTGGTAAGTCGGCCACTGAGCAGCCCATCTCCGGCGGCGGCGAGGACATGGAGTACGAGGAAGTTCATGCCAGCAAGTGCTCCCACCTCATCAAGACTAGCAAGCTCCCATTCTCAGCTCCCAACTCGATGAACTACATCGCCAGCTGCCTCGAGCAACCCAGCAGCTGGGTCGCCAACAACTACCAGCTCTGGAACATCCAGGATTCATCCTGCAAGTGGGGCGTCGACGAGAAGTGCAGTCTCGATCTCGCAGTCTCCAACCAGCCCAGTTGCCCCAGCGGTCTCGGCTCTGGAGCCTCGACGTCTCTCAACATCACCATTAGCAATATTCTCTATCCCACCGGCGAGGAGCAGGTTGCTGCGTAGGCTTGAAGCTACGAGTCATGATGTAGGAAAATATGTGCCCTCCTAGAGTCGGAGGTATCGCGCTCGCCGTGATAGAATATGGCATTAGAACCGTAGAGTCGGCGTAGTACTTGAGATGATTAAAATCACAATACGCTAGACTTTACTCTTGACTGAATGGCCCATGGCCAAGCCTGGCTGCTCTTCCGTTCTTATGAGTGCTGATAAAGGGGTTTTGTCAAATGCGTGATCATCACCGTCATCAGCAACAAGAGTAGACTCCCTTTTCCCTTGAGCCATCTGCTTGCACTTCCATCTATCTCGCCCCTTGTAGAAGTCGACTTTGGGCTCCCGGTAGCTTTGACAAGGGAAATCAGGACAGTTTCAAGGAACAACAGCGGGTGAAATGTGATAATTGTGGTAGGTCTCAAGAAGGAAGACAGCATGGTGTGTGCAGGCAAACAGACGCCAAGAGCGCCTATGTGCGGAGCTGTGACATGTTAAGTGGTGTTCTTGTGATGTGCGGACTTAGTGATGGATAATAGGCACACACAGGCCGTAAGGGGAAATAGGAGGAGGCAATGTGTAAAAAACCGGAATCAAAGTAAGAACATTTGGGGGTTACTGAGGTTTCCGGGAGGACAAGGAGTAGTTGGGGCTATATCGAGACGAGGCGACACCAGATCCATACACCTTCTATTACTGACAATTGTATACAAGTCTGCAACGAGTGGTGGTTACGTTAGTTGGAGTTTTTGGACGGTGAGGATGCCCTTGGTTGTCTCGCCGGGCTAAGAGCGTGTATTGCATACCCCTGGCTGCCTTACCCCTTTTGCACAGCCATAAAACACGAGGCACCCTAAGTCTGATTTCGTTTTACCCCTTTCACCCTCTTCGTCTCACTCCTTGCCCTGTCTATCTTCCCCTCATTTGAGTCCGCTCTTTGATCAAGAGAACCGTCAACCATACACAGTTTACGATTCGTTTCGACTTCATCATGTACCCGTCTCTGCCTCAGCATCACATACACTCGAGTGTCCTGGAAACTCAGAGGCTTACTATGCCTCCATCTGTCCCTTGTGTCCCCCTACAGGCATGTCCGGGTTTGGCGGATGCAACAACCGTTTCCCTTTCAGGTGTCAACGATGATCGTAAACTGCCGCCATTGGAGCTATTCAAGAAAACACCTGTCACCAGTCTACCATCCCTGAGGAGTCTTCTGGAGGGCATCGGCCCCCCTCAAAACCAGGTACAGTTATCCTACAACTTGATACCCAACTCCCTGTTCGTATACTGACTTTTCCAGCATGAGACTACGAGCACGGTACAGGCGCCACCTTTGCAGCAAGAGTGCATTGATCCAGCCCAAGGCCTTCGGAGTCAACAAAATGACAATCCACCGGCCTCGTCTGTGTTTCCCACGCGACAATTTCTAAGCCCTGAAGACCTCAATAAGGTAGCAGATGAATTACTCCCTCATTTGAGTCCTGGTTTCTTGGATAAGGCTCTTGCACAACGTCTTACGACTATTCCGGCTCGTCAGCTTGTAGAAGCCTTAGCTCATGCACAAAGACTAGGGTATGATGCTCGAGATATTTCAAAAGCGGGACAAGACGGTAGAGAGCAAGTCATACCATCTTTACATTTACTGGAACTGCCGACCCAATCCCCTCAATGCCAAGATTTTACGCCAAATCGTCGTATTTCATCTCCAGATCAAGATGCAGCCTCGCCAACGCAACAGAACTTGCCATGCAAAACTCAGACCGAGGCTGCCTCTTCTTCCGCAACTACCAACGCATTGCCAGAATTAGTGTATTGCCAATGCGGCTGGCCTTGCAGCTCAAGAACTGCATTGGAATATGTATGTATAGCAGCCCTTTGGAAGCGTTAAAACAGATTCTTACTATGGCAGCATGTGAAAACGAATAGGTGCAGTATAGTAAATCTATCTGGCTACGACCTGATGGGGAAAGATATATGTCCGCACTGCGGATGTCAATTTCCTAAAATGCGTGGCCTTGGACGTCATTTACGCTTAATGGTTTGCGGAACCTTTACTGACCAGCAAACACGACAAATGAAATCAGTTATCCAGGAGTTTCTTAAGAACAACAAAGGTCAAAATGGAAAGCGAACATCAGCGCCACCCAGGCCACTGGAACTCCCGCCACTCCCCAAATGCAGCTCTCCCGCAGATAAGGATGCTCCTTCATGCAATGACCCATACGCAAGCCTCACACCCCAACAGAGAGCGGAATTAGAAGCGGAGCTGGCCAAGATGAGGCAACAACACGAAAACTTGATGGAAAAGGCCGAAAATCTTCCGGAGCCTGAGCGGAGCAGACAAGTGGCGGTTTTGAGGAACCGATACATCACAATGCAGAGCACAACCCGTAGAAAGTACGGTGTTCGACTCCGAAAACGACGTGACGGAGCAGGGATTAGTACGAAACGACCTGAACACTTCAAAGCGTTAAAGGGACCGAGTTTGCCGGGGCAAGAGGTTCCATCCTATGCTCGCAAGAAAACACGGACGAGCCAAGATGGAGAGTCTATTACTGCAGCCCAGCCCAGCAAGAGCCCGTCCCATGAACCTCGCAATATGATTCCAAACGAGTTGAGCAGTCTGTCCGGATCACAAGCCACAGCGGAGATCAACGACCCAACCACGTCACCAAACTCAGCGCGGCCACGACAAGTAGGCTCTCCTATTTCCGCATGTGAACTGTCGGGAACCCAAGAGAACCCTATCCAGATTGACGACGACCCGGAGGAATGACTCCTAAGAAGGCTGAGATGGGGATATTTTTAGATTCTAGACGTATGTAGGATTTGTAAGGAACGTGGAGGCTTGCTGCCGGAAAATGCTGTTCGCCAGGACTTGTCCACTTTTTGACCTCATGTTCCATAGCTGGATGTCAACAAATGGCACTGCAGGGGGTTATGCCAAAATAAGACACGACGTAAAGCTTTTCTTCTCTTTATGGGAAGAAGAGAAATACTTCCTCTACATATCAAGATGCCGTCGCTCACCACACCGGGCAGACAGGCCTGACTACGAACCGCAGCCACAAAATCGCCAATTGGGCATCTATAAACAATCTCGGCCTGTGTGACACATCAGACATCCCTACAAACACGTCACAGCTCGCCTCCGACAAGCCAAATGGAACACCTTTGGCAAAATCGCGTGTCAGGAGCCTTGGGCTCCAGCGCTGTCAGCTCGGCAGATTTTGCTTCATCAACCATCTCCAGCCTGAAGGAACCGGGAGCTGCCCAGAAAGCGCAAGGTATTAGTGTCGGGAGCTTCCTCGCCGCCCTGGGTAGCGGCTCGGTGATCTTCCTGATCCAAATATCCCTGTTCTTTCTTCTGCGACAGAGGGTCCCGCGAGTATAGTGAGTCGGTGAGTTGTGTGCAGTCCTTTTCACTGACCACCGGTCAACACAGCCAGCCAAAGTCGTATTTGGCTCCGAATGGACGACAAGTTGATCCTCCGCCCCAAGGATTCTCCCAGCTCATGGCCAAATTGTGGAACGTTGGCGATGATCAAATCATACTTGAGTGTGGGCTCGACGCATACTTTTTCTTGCGCTACCTAAAGACCCTATTGGTAATCTTCCTGCCCATCTGCGGCGTGGTGGTGCCTGTTTTGACGCCACTCAACTTCATTGGCGGGAAGAGCCAACAGGTGACGCTGACGTCGTCAACAGAGAATAGCTTGCAGATAACCGGGCTGGACACGCTGGCATGGAGCAACATCAGTCCTCGCAACACCGACCGGTATGCTGCCCATCTCGTAATGGCCGTGTTAGCGGTAGCATGGGTATGCGTCGTCTTCTTCCTCGAGCTGCGAGTGTATGTCAAGGTACGCCAAGACTATCTAACCAGCGCAGAGCACCGTCTCAGGGCTTCGGCAACCACCATATTGGTTGGCTCCATACCTTCACGCTGGTTGTCTGAGGATACGCTGAGAGGGTTGTTTGATGTGTTTCCGGGAGGCGTGAAGAACATATGGCTCAACCGGGATCTCTCGGAGCTGCTTGACAAGATATCCCATCGGGACCAAATCCACACGATGCTCGAGTCGGCAGAAACAGCCCTCATCCGAGCTGCCAAGAGAGCTCAGCGGCAAAAAGTCGCGGCGGGCGACCTTGGGGTCGCAGAGGATACAAAAGCCATTGACATGGCTGCGGAGACGAAACGTTCTTGCCACGAAATCCCATTACGGTCAGAAAAGGTTGACACCAAGAGCTGGATCAAGGGAGTTCTTGGAACAATGGTCGGGTTTATTCGCCTCCAAAATCGAGGACATACCACTGGTGCGTCTCTTTCTCGCTCCCGTTCGACCGACACCATCCAGTCCCAGAACACGCACTCTCTTTTGCGAGATAACGCCGTTCGAGTGCTGCCGGGAGACGACTCTCCGCCAGAGCAGAAAACCATAGCCTGGTGGCAGTTCTGGAAAACATCGACAGGCAGCTTTCCTCCACCGGTTCCCAAAGGCAGCTACGGCGAGGACCATCTTTCTCAGTCGATCTGGAAGCGGCTCTGTCGCATGACAAACAAGGTGGAGGGACAGCAAGAACCGGAATACCCCAAAGTCCCCTACCCCAGTCCCGACCAAGTCAATGCGGGCGCGTCATGGAGGAAGTACGTGCGGCAGCAAGACCGTCCGACGCATCGTCTCGCGCCTTTCGGAATCGCATGGCTGCCCGGGCTCCCAGTTTTTGGTCATAAAGTGGACACAATCCACTGGTGCCGGGAGCATCTGGATCGGTTGAATCGGGAAATTGAGATTGACCAGAGTCATCCGGAGAGGTTTCCGCTGATGCAATCAGCTTTTATCCAGTTTAACAATCAGATGGCAGCCCATATGGCGTGCCAGAGCGAGATCTACCACCTCCCGCAGTACATGGCTCCGCGCATGATCGAGATCGCTCCTCAGGATGTCATCTGGAGCAACCTGGCGCTGTCCTGGTGGGAGGATTGGATACGGATGACTGTTGCGATTGGGATCGTGCTCGCGATGATACTTCTATGGAGCATCCCGGTGGCGTGGACTGCTGTGCTAGGTCAGCTTGACCAGCTGGTCCAAAACACTCAGGCACTACTCGTCATTACAGAGAACGGGGTCGTGGCTACCCTGTTCAAGATCCTATCCGGGGTGATGCCCACAATTCTGCTTACGATCTTGCTTATTCTGGTCCCACTCGTCCTCAACTTCCTCGCCGAGCTTAAGGGGGTCAAGACGGGGGCCCAGAAAACGGAGTTTGTGCAGACGTTCTACTTCTACTTTCTTTTTATTCAAGTCTTCCTGGTCATATCAATCGCCTCCTTTTTCGCCGCTTCTCTCAGCCAGCTGTTCAGCAACGTTCGGAAACTGCATAACGTTAACGGTGTGTTGGACCTCTTAGCAACCAACCTTCCGAAAGGGTCCAACTACTTCTTCGCTTATATAATTCTTCAAGGACTCTCGGTGAGCTCTGGAACCCTATTTCAGAGCAGTGGCCTTATGGCGTGGTACATCCTCGCCCCGCTGTTCGATGCTACTGCTCGAAGCAAATGGTCGCGTAACACGAGGCTGCACAAGGTCCAATGGAGCACTTGTTTTCCTGTATACACCAATCTTGCCTGCATCTGCTTGGTGTATTGTGTGATTGCTCCTTTGATCTCTGTCTTCGCTGTCATTGCTTTCGGTCTCCTCTGGATAGCACAACGATACGTCGTGCTCTATGTTGCTAAGTTCGGACTTGACACCGGAGGAGTTCTATATCCGCGGGCCATAAACCAGATGTTCATAGGGCTTTATGTGATGGAGCTGTGCCTTGCGGGGATGTTTTTTCTAGTCGAAGATCAACATGGGAAGAAGGCGTGTACAGTCCACGGGGTCATCATGCTTCTTGTGCTTGGGGCTACAGCCGTGTACCAATTGCTTCTGAACTTGTCATTTTATCCTCTTTTTCGCTATCTACCTATCACCTTGGAGGACGAAGCGGTGGTCCGAGAAGCGGCCTTCATTCGAGCCCAGCTGCATCGGAACAGCAGTGGAGTCGGTGATCACCAAAGCCAGGGCTGCAAGGATATAGCCATCCCCCAGCGTGACATAGCAAATGCACCCTACGGAAACGCAAAAATGGAAACCATGCAGTTGAGCCCGGACGAGCACAATTTTCATATAGACAAAACGTTCATGCATAAAGCTCTTCGCAATCGCCCTCCAACGGTTTGGATCCCTGAAGATGACACTGGCATAAGCGACGATGAGATCCGTCAAACCACTCGCTTTTACGGCGAGATCTTGATCAGCAATGTCGGCGCGGCTCTGGATGATAAGGCAAGAGTAGTCTATAGCCAGAACCCTCCAGACTACTCGGAGGGGGACGAAGTTTATCTTTAGTTGACTTACTAGATTCTTCCTTCCATAATAGTGGCTGCAAGGGGTGGTTCTCGGCGGGGAGCCACCGCGTCACAGCTTGCAGAGAGGGATGCTGAGCTTCAAGATGAAGAATCTGTTCTCGGACAGCTATCGGTGTGGAAGCATGTGTATAATCTTTTAAACAAAGCCCGTCGATCTCGTCCATAGGTCTGCATCAGAGCCCGTAGAATTGGTATCACAAGCCCCATCATATCTTGATATTTCGGAGCTGGCAATGCTCCAAGTTAACCACGCCTCATGGAAGACGGATTTCCAGAAGGCTTACTGTCTGACCCGAGGGGAGATTTGATCTCGACCATGTGTTTGCGGACAAAGATGCTGCGTATTTTATCGAGGGCGGAATCAGGCAGGGTATCGCTCGTCGATGGGTAGACAATGTAATCATTTGGGATCAAGAGAAGAGAGCAAGCGGTTCATAGTATACATAGTATTACTTTTTTACTTTCGCTTCTTTCTCATTTAATCAGGTAAAGCTAGGTACCTTTCTCGCGTATTTACTCTGGCGGCTCCTCTACGATGATCCTAGCGTGGCGGAAGTGGCCCTCTGCGCTCTGGACCTGTGTCCCGACACCAGTCCAAGAAGCCCCCAAAGTCCAAGTTGATGTATGAGGAGTGTAGAATAAAGTTTATGTATGTATTATGTACTGTGAATTACATACGAGTACATAGGTGATCTTACTCTTATAGCTCGAGGATGCTTCCAATTGTAGCTGCTTAGACACTACGAGCCGAAACCAACCTGGGAGTGTAATTGTACAGTAAGCTTTGTCTATGTACTTTTGCTATGCCAGCACTATCGGACCCTTTGCCGGCTCACGCTGGCTCCGAAGCGTAGAGGGCTTGCAACC
>JALNIO010000217.1:0-26062 GCA_023509875.1 Rugonectria rugulosa | reverse complement strand
AGTAGTGATCATGAGCCATCGGTGCGAAGCACACTGCGATTAGAAGATGGCATCACTTACGTGTCAGCCATTCAAAAACGCCATTTACTTGATAAAGACATATTATCAAATTCATAGACGTCAAATAGACTCTTTCAAATCAGAATTACCCTTGCATAAACCACTTTATGTTAGCGGGTTGGAATGGGAAGTTGGGTGTTGCCCATCGGCGATTGTCATATCGGAGAAGATGCATTTATACCTCCAAGCTGGTTCGAAACTTGAACTTCCATGAATTGTTATGAGTTACGGAAATTCTATTCAAAACGCCTTGCCTTCATATTTTGCCCTCCTTTCAGAACTTTGCAGACAACACATCATCAAAGATGCACAGCGATTAGCGTTTACAAACGATACTCGCCCCTCGGCAACCGATCCGAAGTTCTTATCGCCTCTACATCGAGAGAAAGATTAAGGTTATAATTTTTATAGAAGAGGGTACTATTAAATCATCGAAGCCGGTGCACTGATCTTGGAGAGCGGCTCATCGAGCGGCAGCTCAGTCTTACAAGGCCTCAGGCCGAGATTGGTATCCCTGGCAAGGAGTCAGTACAGAGGAAGATCTATATCGGGGCTATCGGGCTTCTAAGATCTTTTAATCTATTGTCTTATTATACGTGCTGTAAAATGACTCTTTGAGAGTTCGACTTAGAGCCTTGTGCTAGGACAATTCAAGCCAGGTGTCGGCTTTGCTGCCGTAGCTAAATAAGATGGATATCGGTAGATAGTACTGTTTTTATATTTATGGAGTAGTAGCAAACAAATAATCTGAAATTGGAGTATGATAAAGAGCGGGTTTGATGCCGAGGCGTGGACGACACGCCCAAAGGGAAGAAGAACAGGCACTGCGGGCTGAGAAGTATCTGGACCCTCACTGCGCAACAGGTAACTAACCAGCAGGATCTCTGCTTGTAGCTATTTATGTATGCTCATCTTCTTTAAAACAAAAAAGCCACCAATCCCACTTCTTCTCTTGAAGAGTCCAGATGTTGCGCTGTCTCCTTTATACCAATGGAAGTGGCGTATCGGTCAATTGGACCCCAGTGTGCCACTGAACCGTCACCTGGCATTTTATGCCATTATACCACCTTGAGACCAATAAAGGGGACGAACTAATAATAAGCAGAGAAGTCGAATGGTACAAACCGTAGATGTAATAAGAGTCCCCCTAATTTGTTCTGTTCTTGCATGAACAGTTTCGTCCGCATGGGATTAGCTGTCAACACCCATCAATATAATAATTAAAACCTAACATAGTTCATTTCGGGTAAACAGGAGAGTGAGGATAACGAGAATTAATCGGGCATAAACATGATGTATTTATGATACTATCGGACGCGTGGCTCAGATCCTCCTCACTAAACGCATCCTTGATGACCGGTCTGGAACTGTTTAGAACTTCCTGTTCTGGAACGCTGCCCGCTGAGCTGGATTTTTATCACTCAAATCTTCTCCTCATGCTGGTTCGATTACGATTCCGTGATGCGGAAAAGTGTATCACCGCTCTCAGTTGAGAGTGCCTAGGCCGAGAGTCGGTACTAACACATGGCACCTCTCAGTCCGGACCGTTCCAATTTCGTGCTGCCTTGACCTAAATGCTCCACCAAGAAAGATGCGGGGGAGATTTGAGCGATGCTGAGATGGCAACCCACCCCAGGTCATTGTCACTCAATCTCATGCTCCCGACGTCTTATAATATGGAATCCGGGGTTAGAGTGGGAAAATGTGGAAAATGTTACGTAAATTTGGCTGCAAGTTTCCGTTTTCTTTGCTCAGCTTACATGGTCAGTGAGTTTAGCATGATCTTGGTTGATCGTGACCGATGGGTAGCATTCTCGGTGAACGTCCTACGAATAACTCACATCTCTTGCTTTAGCTGTATGAGCCGTCATCTCGCTATTCTTATCAGATATTATCTTTATCTATAGACACGATCCAAGAGTATGGGTCTCTGTTGCCTCCTCGGGTGGCTTATTTGGGTCTTGGCTGCAGTTATCGATATTTAGCTAGGAATGTCGACGCTATCATGACTCGATTAGATAGGTGCCTTTGCTTGGGCCAGCCCCGGATGGCCACCCGTTATCATGCTAAGTTATCAACTTGTCTCGGGTGAGCACCCGATCCATGAGCACCTACGCCAAGGGTTCGACCCCCAGTACGAAATACTTCGAATTTGCCCCCCTTCTCAGCTGGTGCACTTTGTGCAGTACTCGGTAAGATCAGGTCATTGTCCCCTGGGCGTTCAAACGACATCCCTGTGCCAACGTATTTTCCCCTGATAGGATAATCATTGTATGATAGAATATGACCTTCCTAAACTACTAATTATCTGAAATGAGGCGCGATGGACGTGTTCAGCGGTAGCTGCCGCTCCAACGTAACGTCGGCAAACCACTCAAGGGAAAGCTCCCACTGTTATACGAACAAACTTTGAAGTAACACAACTAAGAGCAAGCATGGTCCCTAACCATTCGACCGAGACTTTTAGGCAATCTGGAACTGTGCGGTCCATCCGACAACGCCACCCTGGTTCATGACTAGCTAGTCGAGGGTGTTCTCTGTCGGCCCCCTATCCGACACAGTTGGAAGAACCGGGGTAGGCCCTCACCTACGGTCAAGCTTCGCCCTTCTCCGGGAGCCAAAGACCATTTTGCGGGGGTGGAGACGACTTGAAGCCGACCATGATGTCGTATCTGATACCATGAACTCGCGGCTGGCACAAGCGTCAAGGATTCTACCCGTCTAGATACGCATGGATCACCGCTGATCTCCATAAAGGTTCATGCCTGTCCGGCGTGGATCGAGGAATGTTACAACACACCTCATCCTTTCTTCTCTCCATCTTCCAACCAGCATCTTCAACATGGCGTCCGACAAAGAGGAGGTCAACGACAAGGTCGAGCCTAGCTACACCAACAGGGGTAGCATCGACCTTGGGACAGTCGCTCCAAGCGAGGATCACCTCCAGCGCCGCCTCGGTAACCGCCAAATCCAGCTGATTGCCATTGGTGGTTCCATCGGAACCGCCAGTTTCGTCAGCATTGGCACTGGTCTCTACAAAGGTGGTCCTGGCAGCTTGTTTATTGCCTATACCTTTTACGCATGTATGCTCGGCCTGGTCAACAACTGCATGGCCGAGATGGCCGTGTATATGCCTGTTACAGGCGCCTTTATTCGGATGGCAGGTCACTGGGTGGATGAGGCATTTGGCTTCATGGCTGGCTGGAACTTCTTCATCTACGAGGCGATCCTTATTCCTTTTGAGATTTCTGCTCTTAACCTGGTATTGACCTTCTGGAGAGATGATATACCTGTGGCTGCGGTCGTAGCTGCTTGCGTTATCCTTTACTTGTACGAATATTTCCCCCTGGTTGTTATTATCTGTCACGCTGACCCAAAGTTTTCCAGTGTCCTCAATGCCTTCACCGTGAAGTGGTATGGCGAAGCCGAGTTTTGGTTGGCCTCCGGAAAGGTCCTCCTTTTCTTCATCGTCTTTTCCTTCACCTTCATCACCATGGTCGGCGGAAACCCCAAACACGACGCGTACGGATTCCGACACTGGAGGACACCGGGTGCCTTTGCCGAGTATATAACCAAGGGAGATCTTGGGCGATTTGAAGGATTCTTGGGAGCTCTCTGGAGCGCGGCATTCACCATTGTAGGCCCTGAATACGTATCCATGGTAGCCGGAGAAACGAAGCTACCGCGAAAGTACTTGAAGAATGCGTTCAAGACGACCTATCTTCGTTTTGCTTTCTTCTTTATTGGTGGCGCTCTTACGGTTGGAGTTGCTATCCCTTATAACGACCCGACTCTGGTCAGCATTCTGGGAGGTGAATCCTCGGGTGCCGGAACTGCCGCTGCTTCCCCTTACGTTATCGCCATGACCAACCTCGGAGTAGGCGTTTTGCCTCATATCACGAATGCTCTTTTGGTCACCAGCATTTTCTCGGCCGGAAACGCTTACACCTACTGCGGAACTCGAAGTCTTTATGGACTCGCCATTGAGGGCCAGGCACCCAAGTTCCTCCGAAAGTGCACCAAGTCTGGTGTTCCCATCTACTGCTTGATTGTCATTATGCTTTTCCCCTGCCTCGCCTTCCTCAACGTCTCCAGTGGAAGTGCCGAAGTTTTGACCTGGCTCACCAACCTCATCACCGCGGCGCAAATCATCGACTACATCGTCATTTGCATCACCTACTTGTTCTTCTTCAAGGCCTGCAAGGCCCAGGGTCTCGAGCGCCGCACCATGCCTTACTTCGCTTACTTCCAGCCATACAGCGCTTGGATCAGTGGAGTGTTTCTCACCGCCGTCGTTTGTGTATATGGATACTCCGTCTTCCTTCCCGGAAATTGGGATGTTGGTACATTTTTCACCTACTACACCATGGTCCTTGTTTGCCCCATTCTGTATATCGGATGGAAGTTCATTAAGAAGACGAAAATTATCAAGGCTCACGAGGCGGATCTGGTCTGGGAGAAGCCTGCAATTGATGCGTATGAAGAGTCATACGACGAGCCTGATGTTGGATTCTGGAATGAAGTTTTGCAGATGATGGGCATCAAGCGAAACAAGTCTGCGATTGAGGCATAGATGGGGGCAATGGTTTTGTGGTATATTGCATCCTATTATACTAGCTATAGGTACTTACCTAGAATATTATGTCATAGCTATCACTTGCGATCCAGCGTTTCTTGCAACTAAATTTTGCAATATCCATCACTTATAGACGGCATCCTGCCAGAAACCCGCTAAACATGGGTTCATTGCATACGCAACTTCTCCCTGGCTACCCAGCGTATATTTACTCGTACATGAGTCGCTACCTAATCGAAGACGACAGTCATGGAAATAACTCTTAAATCCGTGACTTCCGATATCGAATAGTCTTCGTCAGTCTGTTCCAAGCAGCATACACTGTCCAAAGTAAAGAAAATCCAAACCCTTCACATCTCATACCCTAGACGTAAGTCCGAGGCGGAGTTGGGAGCGGAACTTGGTCATAAGCGCTAATTAACTACGCCATGCCTGATTCATGTAATGCCGAATTGGGATACTCCTCCACTTCAAAATGAACGCTGGTGTATTTGATTGGTCGCGTCTGGTACACGATGAACCTCCGGATGGCTGGTCATGAAGCCAAGATTGAAAAGGGTATTACACGATCATGCTAAAGATGATGCTCTACTACTTCGACCAAAGTCAGTTTCTGTCAAGAGATTGCACATACGGGTATAAATAAGCCCTGAATCTCCCGTAAATCGATAATTCAGCAACACATTCCGGACTACGTCTTCTACATTGCAAAGCTCTTATACTCAACTCTCATCCAATCGAGCACCATGTCTTCTCGATACAACCCACGCATCATTCTAGGTCTTATGACTTATGGCCCTGAATCATGTGCTGATGCCCGTGTCACCGAACTTGACGAGTTCCGTCGCCATCTCGATGCCTTCAAAACACTTGGGAACACTGAGATCGACACTGCTCGAGTTTACATGAACGGCGAGCAGGAAAAGTTCACTTCAGAGGCTGGATGGAAGGAAAGAAACTTCCAGATTGCCACCAAGTGCTATCCTCTGACTCCGGGCACCCACACTGCCGCGAATCTTCGGAAGGACCTGGAGACATCTTTGGCTGATCTCAAAACGGAGCAGGTAGACATTTTCTACCTCCATGCAGCTGATCGCTCTGTTCCCTTCACCGAGACACTCGAAGCGGTCAATACTCTGTACAAGGAGGGTAAATTCAAGAGGTTGGGAATTAGCAACTTTGCGGCTTACGAAGTCGCCGAGATTGTTATGCTGTGCGAGGCTCGAGGCTGGGTCAAGCCAACTATCTATCAGGGTGGCTATAATGTTATTGGTAAGTATGTCGTACCTAATCACCTGTGTTGTAGCTGACCTTCTCCAACAGCCAGAAACCTGGAGTCTGAAGTCATTCCAGCTTGCCGTCGCTATGGATTGGATATTGTCGTGTACAATCCTTTGGCTGGTGGCTTGCTGTCGGGCAGGCTTTCCACTTTTGACAGAGACACCGACAACGTTGAAGGGAGATATAACCCTAGCACCTTTCTAGGTCCAATCTTTAAAAATATGTATTTCCACGACTCAAGCTTCAATGCCCTCGAGACTATTCAAAAGGCGGCAGAAAGGCACAATTTAACTCTGCTGGAGATTGCACTTCGGTGGCTGGTTCATCACTCTGCTTTGAAGACTGCCATTCAAGGTGGAAACGACGGCGTTATCTTTGGAGCCAGCAAGATTGAGCAAATCAAACAAAATGTGGAAGATCTCCGGAAAGGGCCCTTGCCAGCAGACGTTGTAGAAGCTCTGGAGAAGGCTTGGTTGATTGCAAGGTCTAACAGTCCCCCGGTTTCACACACCCCGCTCGTTTACACATATGAAGGTTACTCAAAGCCCTAGACTTAGAGAACCGGGAGGCATCTGTATGCCTGAAGGCTAGGTTGGACCAGATATAGCTATAACATATCGAATTACACTCTCCTTGTTCCCCCTAGAAGATCTTTGGTGACTCTATGTTTATAATGGGCTGGTATCTAATCTGAAATGTAGGTTTGTACCTAATGAGCCAAGACTTCTGGCATTAAACGGCCAGTCATTGCACATATTAGACCCATATCATCAAGTTCTTCTTCCCAGGCAGCACTTATGTTTCTTTGAACACGCTGGCCAGGCAGATAGTCACTATAGAAAGGACCTTGCATGCCATGAGACTGGGGACCAAGACTCCTCTTCCAGCTAAGATCATCGCCAGCTTCCCAAGATACTTGTGATGCTGGAAGCGGTATGTTTTCCACTTGCAAATCACACGGAAGACCAAGATCCATTGCCAGAACAATGGTAAGAATAAAGTACACGTTGGCTATGCGGAGGCATGATTCTCGATAAACCCAGTCGTGCCAATTATGTATCAAGGGCAAGATCGAGCTCTCCGGGCCAATGTGTAGATGCTTCGCCCTCAAGCACGTAAAGACTCTCTAAATGAGATCAGCAAGTGTAAACTAAGAACCTATAATTAAAGTCGATCTAACTTACACCCAAGGTGAATAACAGTGCAATGTTCCCACAAGGAAACCTTGGCTCAAGGGGGCCGCTTCTCAACCATTGAAGGATGTATAGTGTGACGGCCTGAGCAGCAGATAAGAGTTCCCATTTGCCAAATTGATGGCACTTGTACACGGCTCAAGGGTTAGTTATGTTGTTGAATGAATAGGGAGCTTTTTTTTAGTTGGGTACCTTGTCACAAATCCTTTCCTGCTCTCTATGAATATCGTCCCAAAGAGCTGCCGTGGATTTGCAGCAATTTGTAAAGTCGCGAAGGATTTGTTTACATATGGAGAGAGGACTGCGGCTCGACCCGTCTGCTCGAGTCATATCTGGGCATTGTCGATGAATAAATAATACACATGACATATCTTCTGCGGCTTTTCTGGCCTGGCCGCAGAGAAATCTCACCACAAGGTTTGCTGTTGCAGCGTTATGCGAAGTTTTCCAATTCCTTGACTCAAAGAGAGCTATCGATCGTGGCTGGAGTTGGGTCAACAGCGGCGAGAAATGTGATGTATGGGCAACTTGGATATGGCCGCTCGACGGCATCAATGGACTATCTGTGTGTTCCAATTCGGGTGCTGGCTCTTTTTGGTCAACGACGTGTCCTCGTTTCTGGATTCTCTTCCGCCGTTTGTGATAGTCCGACATGACGGCTCGGCGGACGTGGACTCTTCGCGCATCTCGGTTCAGCTGTGGATTTTCCGTTAAATTGATGAAGGTATGCTCTGGAGTGACGTTTTTGGAGGCCATGGTTTGGTCTTTTGACGATGCAGTCGCTCTCTTCAGAAGGTCCAAAGGTATGACGAACTGAAGATCACGTATGCTGACAGGATGGCCATCAGCAGTCGGCCATAAGCGTTAAGTCCGGCCTGTCATTGACCTCAAGGCTAAGACGCCACACAGTCGCTTCAGAGTGATCTTCAAGTAACGAGTTTCAAAAATATTCATTAAATATGATAAAATGATAGGTCATGGTTCTTGTTTATAACATGCGGCGTTCCTCTAATAAGAATCGGAATTACTACCGAAGGCAAACCTTTCCCCCCCTCCCACGTAGTAGCAGGCCAGTCTTTACATCTTGAGAAGAAGAGAAAAAAGGGCCAAACGGCAATGAGAATATATCAAAAGTGACTAAGGAGGGCCGCAAATATCTGAGATCAGATACCTCAATCAGAACTCTCACTACTTCTCTAATTGACGGGTTGATAGGTAGCAAGTCAATGCTGAGTCCTTGCCCAGATTCCATCAATGGACAGCAAGGACGGCAGGCAAATGACGTGGAAACAAAAATAACGAGGTCACTGTATCATTGAGTGACATGGGAAACAAATAATTCACAGAAATGAATGATTTGTCCTCGACCAGTCTTGTCTTGCGATTATCAAAACGAATGACATATTTGTTACTCATGAGAAATACAGGCTGCCAAGGCGAAATGTGGGATGAAGATACCGATACTGTTAACTAATCGCGTACACGAAACTCGCTTCCATGATCCTGGGGTTCGAGAAGGTTCAGTAGTCCTAATCTGGTGGCAAAAATGAGGCTGAGAAACACCCTATCCCCGGTTCTAACCATGATATTGATGGACAGCTAGTCCGATCCCGGTATCACACTCCCTCTAAAGCCGTCGACAGACGAGCGTCTAGAACTGATCGACGGAGATTCATCCGGTTCAGCCATGCTACGAAGTCGGAGGTTTGTCGGGTATCATAGGGTTTGTATCGATGCTACAATATCCCCCTCTCCTCTAGTGCCGGTAGCACCTCCGATACCCCAAGAATCGTATCGGGAGGCTGACCTACCCACCCAAACTATTCCCATTCTTGATAAGATTCTGCAAACAAAGCATCTCCAGGGTCCATGTGACGCTTTACCCCGCTCCTCCTATCTCTATCACACGTGTAAGCCAGGTCGGCATTACAACCGATGGATAACAGAGGCTATCGAGATGTCGACGAGGTTCGAGTCCAGACTGCACCGTGTAAATTGAAAAGAAGGTTGCCGCTTCCTCGTACAGTCTTCGTGTAGTCAATTATAGTCTCCCCAAAGCATAGTCTCTCCAAAGCCAGCAGCGTATTCTTTTTGACCATGTTGCTCTCTACCCCCCAGAAGCTGTCTTCTACGTCTACCTTATCTTTGACTTCCACACAAACTATGAGTATCATGTTGCCCGCGATAAGACACAAGACGAAGCGTCAGCTTAGACTGTCTTCTACTTCATCTGCCAGGACTTTGACGACTGGTCTGGTTGCACCCGAGCCTGAAGCACCTCTGTCCGCCGTGCCAACTAGCATTCTACTACGATCTATCTTTATCAATGCGATATCCTCAAGACCTTTGCTCCTAAGACCATCACTCTGGTTCCTCTCCCAGATCTCCAAGCCCGATCAAAACATCCTTTTCAGTGTCGATCGTAACATTCTCCTACGCTCAATTTTAAAACGAACCTTCTATAAGCAATTCTGTGCTGGCGAGAATGGCGTTGAGACACAAGCCACCATGAAGAACATGAAGGATATGGGCTTCCGAGGCACAATTCTCACATATGCCAAGGAGACCGTATTCGATCATGCAACAAACACACAGCATGGGCTCGGCGTCAATGCCTCCAAGACGGGTGACACCAAATGGTGTGAAAACATTGAGGCCTGGAGAAAAGGGACCGTTGAAACAGTCGAGCTTCTCGAAGAAGGCGACCAACTTGCTGTCAAGTACGTATTCCATGATAAAATCCTTCGCAAACACTTGGCTAATCATTCATCAGGTTGACAGGTGCCGGTCCTCTCGTCACACAGGCGTTTTCTGAGGGAGGTGCCCCCCCTCAACAGATGATTGATGCCTTGGACGAGATCTGCTCCAAATGCAAGGACCGCAAAGCATTCATCCTGATTGACGCCGAGTCCCAGCAGTTCCAGTGGGGAATCATGCGCGTCACAATTGACTTGATGAGAAAGTACAACACTGACGGATATGCCACCATCTACAATACCTACCAGGCCTACTTGAAGAGTACTCCTACGACTCTGGCCAAACATCTCAGCATCGCTTTGGAAGAGGGCTTCACGCTCGGTCTCAAGCTCGTCCGAGGTGCATACTTGGCGTCTGATCAGCGATCTCTCATCCACGACACAAAGGAGAATACGGATGATGCTTACAACAGCATCGCCCAAGGAGCGCTACGAAGAGAAATCGGGGAGTTTGGCGCCAAAGGTGGGCGAAAGTTCCCCTCAGTCAATCTTCTCCTGGCCAGCCACAACAAGGAAAGTGTGGTGGCAGCACACCACCTACACCAGCAACGCTTGAGGGCGAACCTCCCCACAGTCCCAGTCAAGTTTGCCCAGCTTCATGGCATGAGTGACGAGGTGTCCTTTGGGCTGCTTCAGCTGCAGGGTGACGGCATGGCCGCTCCGGAAGTTTACAAGTGTTCGACGTGGGGAACGCTCGGCGAGTGTATGGCGTATCTCACTCGACGAGCAATGGAGAATCGGGATGCGGCGTCCAGAACCATGGATGAGTATGTGGCCCTTAAGTCTGAGGCTAAACGGAGACTGCGATCCTTTATGCCATTCTAGGTAGTAGTTAGCGATTGAATGAAGAATAAATGGCCAATCAACGACCAATCTCTCCATCGTGAAGTGGGGTGGACCACATGCAACCCTGTTGACAGGTTACTCATCTGCATACTGCCCGTTCTCGGACATCTCCCACAGATTGGCATTAGTCTAGAGTCTGGAGTAAACATGTAGCAAAGAGGGGATTAAATACCTAACTTGGCAAGTTTGTACGTGTAGAGCAAGAATCTGGCCCACCACGGGACTGGAACCGAAGATATGCATCCGCCGGTACTTGCTAGTGGCGGATTGTAAGGACATGTCCATCAGGATTCGGGTCTGATCCCGGCTTGTGCTCGGCTCCGAAATCTACACAGCCAACATTGTAGCATCAAATTTGAAGCCTCATTAAGTGAAACTTGAAAGTAACAAATCGGACTCAAACGTCAGCCTTTGTCTCAACAGTAACAATGCCTCCCCTTACCGACGCCACTCTCTGCATCCTGGGCTGCGGTACGTCTCAAATCCCTTGCTGGTTGTACCTATCTAATGCGGGGTCGTGAGCAGGAAACCTGGGCAAAGCCATTCTTCGAAGCTTGGTCAATTCCCATGAAAGCAAGGATCAGAATGTGCCCTTTACAAGATACATTGCCTGTGTACGGTCTGAGAAATCTGAACTGGCTCTTACCACGGAATTTCAGCCACACGAGCAAAAGGTGATCGTTTCTCGTGGCGACAACGTCAAGGCTGCGCAACAATCCGATGTCATTATCCTTGGAGCCGATCCAGCAGACATCGAATCTGTTTTGAAGCAAGAAGGTCTGCGAGACGCCTTGTCAAAGAAGCTCATTATAAGTGTGGTGGCAGGTTGGACACGACAAAAGCTTGAGACGACCATATTTGGTAGTGAGACAACTCCGGACAATCAAGCTGAAAGGGGTTGGGTCATTCGGACGCTGCCCAACATTGCAGCCACTGTCTCTCAAGGACTTACGGCTATTGAGATTGACCCAGCTGGCCCCCCTGTCCCGGATGAGCATATCCAGCTGACGACATCAATCTTCCAAAAGGTTGGCCGGGCAGTGCAGATCCACCCACGACTGATGAATGCCACTACTGCCGTTGGAGGGTCAACCCCAGCCTTCTTCGCTGTCATTGTCGATGCCTTAGTTGACGCGGCCGTGGCTGTTGGTGTTCCCCGAGACACGGCCCAAATCATGATCTACCAATCGATGCAGGGCACTGCCAGTCTGCTCCAAAGCGGAATCCACCCGGGCATTCTGAAGGACCAAGGTACTTCCCCCGAGGGTTGTACCATTGGAGGGCTTATGGTGATGGAGGAGGGTGCTGTTCGAGGTCACGTTGGACGTGCTCTGCGAGAGGCTGTCACGTTGGCTCGACTGATGGAGACTACCACACATGTCAATGATACAAGAAGCTCATAAGTTAAATAGAGGGTATTATCTGATGATGTACCAAGTTTGGAAAATTTGTATGATCTCTTCTTGTGTGTGCATGAACTACGGGGGACAAAGATCAAAATGGGAGAAATGGGCCATGAATAATCTATGAAGGGCGAAATAGCTTGTGGAAAAATTCTCTAGTTTCCATATTTGCAATACATCCAAATCCAAACGCTGGGATGATCCGCGCGCACCGTACAAAAGTGGCTGATGGAAGGTCTCTCCGGACCTGGGACATTCTGTCAGACACTCCTAATCTTCCCTGCCGATTATACATATCCAGCCCCAGGAGATGCATAGGTGTTGCTCCGAATTGTGACAAGACCGGTACAGTCAATTGGGTGACCATAGCTTTGACATGAGGGCTAGTTGAGAGGCTATCAGGAATAGCTGACGACAGCCAAGGTGCCATGGTGAAGGAGCCAAAGATGGTGATTGCATCTCGAACCAAGAATGTGACAGTCGCTGACTTGGGCACCTTTTGCCGGATACTTGGGACTTTGTTCGCACCCGTTGCAACATTTGCTCCGAACATCTGCGCAAAACGGAGATCTTTCCATACTCCCATAGGAACATTGACTATCATGGTCGAGACAAACGTAATGGTCCCTACGGCGGCCTTGTGAAACTCATTCGCCAGAGTCTCAGAACCGTTGGCAACAGCATAAGTCGCTGCATATAGACTCCAAATGATGCGAAACGGCCGACCTGCGACTAGCATCCTTGGGTTTAAGAGTGATGTTTTGCTGTGAGTCCTCAACCCCGACCAAATGGGTTGGTTCATGGACACCTTTTCCACCAAAGCTCTGAGAATTGTCAGCTCCTGTGTAACATTTTTATTGAGTAAGATTCATACCGATCAATTATTGTCACAGCTGGAGCCACCAAACTGGCAGAAACGGCGGCTGATGCCATGTCCCCTGCTAGAAGCCCCCATCGAGGGTTGTAGCTTGACCATTCGTGAGACTGAGCGTGTTGTTCCATTCCGTTGTGAAATTGGTATTCGGACAGTCTATCTCGAATTCCGACACACCAGCATATCTTCATGAAGTCGCAGTCTCTTTCATGCTACCAGACGTCCCCTTCCCCTCTCATCACAATTCACATGATCTATCTGCGATAATACACTGTCGGCGGCAACGACATCACGCTCCGTATGTCGGAAGCTAACGACGCCGGGCCGAATGCCGATGTCGTCGACTGCCCGTGGAGAAGGCGTGGAATCGCGGATACCTTCGGCCCCGGCGCACATGTGCACTATCATACCGGGTCGACTCCCGGACGCCGCTTCGGCACCTCGCCCGGCACCTTCATCTCAACTGAATCGTGGGGAATATCAATGAGCATAAGAAAGCGTCCGTGTAACTGGTAAAACATCAATCATCAAATCGACACGTGATTCCTTGTTCTCTATCATCACAGTACAGATTGAGAAAAATGGCCGCAACCAGAGTTATGTCGTTGAACTTGGCTCGGCCAAGACTGACCATTGCCCGTGGCCTGCGACCAACTCCATCGGCCTTTCTTCAGCAAAGAACCAAGGCTACTGCTCCTTTCAGAGTGCCTGACCCCAGAAATGAGCCCAACGTGAGTCATCTAGCCCGGGAATGTTTCCAAAATTAGCTAACGAATCGGACCAGCCTCTTTACACCAAGGGCTCACAAGAGCGTGAGAAGCTCGAGCAGGCTCTAAAGAAGCTTCGATCTGAGCTTCCAGTGAGAAGTGACATCTTCTACAATGGCAAAGTCCAAAAGACCTTCAAGTCTGAGGACCAGGTCATCCCATCTGAGCACGCTACCACCTTTACAAACTACCCCCTTGCCACCAAGGAGCAGGTTAGCACCGCCATCGAATCTGCCCTAAAGGCCAAGAAGAGCTGGGAGGAGACTCCTTTCGTCGACCGAGCTGCCATCTTCCAGAAGGCGGCCGAGCTCGTGACTGGCAAGTATCGATATGAGTTGATTGCTGCCACCATGCTCGGTCAGGGCAAGAATGCCTGGCAGGGTGAGATTGATGCAGCTGCTGAGCTTGCCGATTTCTTCCGTCTCAACTGCAACTACGCTGCTGAGATTCTCGGAAAGCAGCCTGATCGTGGCAGTGATGGTATGTGGAGTCGTGTCGACTACCGTCCAGTGGAAGGTTTCGTCTACGCTGTGTCTCCCTTCAACTTCACTGCCCTTGGAGGCAGCTTGATCTCCGGTCCTGCCTTGATGGGCAACGTCGTCATCTGGAAGCCCTCTCAGTACAACGTATATCCTAGCACCATTATCTACAACATTCTGTTGGAGGCTGGTCTTCCTCCGGATGTCATCCAGTTTGTTCCTGGTGATGCTCAGGAGGTCACTGACGTCTGCCTCTCCCACCGAGAATTCGCTGGTCTCAACTTTATTGGATCTTCTGATGTATTCCGCTCCCTCTATGGCAAGATCGGTGAGGGTATCGCCAACAAGACTTACCGCGATTTCCCCCGTGTCGTTGGTGAGACCAGCGGCAAGAACTTCCACCTTCTTCACCCTACCGCCGACGTTGAGAGTGCCGTTAACCACACTATTCGAGGCTCTTTCGAGTATCAGGGACAGAAGTGCTCGGCTACTTCTCGAGCTTACGTCCCCGAGTCTTTGGCCGCTGAGTTCATCACTGGTCTCAAGGCCGGCATTGACAAGATCACCATTGGTAGCCCTGATAAGGATTTCGAGGCCTTTATGGGCCCTGTAATCCACCGTCGTTCCTTCGACAAAATCAAGTCCATCATCGACGAGGCCAACAAGGATCCTGCCCTTACTGTGCTTGCCGGTGGCAAATATGATGAGTCCGTCGGATTCTACGTGAACCCTACCGTCTACCAGGCCGACTCGCCCGACCACAAACTGTTTAACGAGGAGATCTTCGGACCTGTACTCACCATTTACGTATACCCTGACGCCGAGTGGCCTTCTATCCTGAAGAAGGTCGATCAAGCCGGCGGTGGTCTTGCTTTGACTGGTGCCGTATTCGCCAAGAACCGAGCTGCTCTTCGAGAAGCTGAAGATACGCTGCGTTACTCTGCTGGTAACTTCTATCTTAGTAAGTCCAATCCATCATGTTCAGTATCGCATTCTAATGTTAAACCACCAGACTGCAAAACGACGGCTGCTCTCATCGGCCAGCAATCATTTGGCGGAGCCAGATCTTCTGGCACCAACGACCGAGCCGGCAGCTCAGACTTTGTTCGCCGTTTCACCAGCCCGCGGTTGATCAAGGAGGAGTTCTTCCCCCAGAATGAGTTCTTGTACCCTAGCAACAAATAGATAAAAGAAACGGAAAATATCACGGCCTAATGATGGAATAAAAGAAAGGAATGTTTCTACTCTATAGAGTTTGAATTGAAACACCACGCATATTATCATGTACTGCTTCTTGGTCCGATGTTGTCTAATGAACTCTCCACGATGCTATCTTTATTAGCGGCACTGCCAAAGTTGTAACCAGTGATTTCCTCGTTGGTTGACTGCCGGATCCTCATTGGCTCCATGCATCTCTATAAGTCACATGGAATTCTTCTAGAGTGCGTTAGCCTCTAACTAGATACTGATCTTGATATACCCTCGATGGTTGTGCACTGAACCCTGATATTCAACTCACAAAGCCCGCCGACAATAGCAACACATGACGGGCTGGCCTATGGCGGAACGACGGTACTGTCCCACTACAACATACGATATCGAAGAGTTTGAGGAGTAAATCGAGGTCTCGGCCTCATTCTCAACGCATTTGACCCTGACTATCTTACGATGTTAACTACAGGTGGGGTGTGCCCCTGGTCAAGCCAATATTCAGCAAGAGAAAGATGTCTGTAGGATCCAAGTCTTCCACCTCAATCTAACAATTATCCTCGATGACCAGCGGCTACACTAACTTGACGTTACCAAATATCCATAAAGTTCGTCAGCATAGACCTTTCCCCAGTCTGGGGAGGCATGGGGAACCCCAATCCACTTGGATGCGTCGCTCCTTGACTCCTTATCCACCTCTATAGCGACATTCGCCTCAGAGCCAAACAAACAATGCTGAAGCTACTGTAGAGCCGCATATATCGCTTAAGCTAACCAAGTTTCCGATGCACATGACTTAGTTAGTTTGCCACATGACCATCCGTTCCCTATCGCAACTCGACCACTGGCTGTCTCGGGATCCCTGCCGACTAATCGTGGGCCCGGTTGCCACCCGGGAAAGCAAATGGGAGCGTCGAGATTGCGCTGCATGCGGAGAAGTCCGACCCAAACCTTCTAAACGCGAGCTTTGGTGGCTGGGAATGCATATCACGACAGGTTCATCGGCAGTTGGCTCGTCGCATACCATCGGTGCTGACTTCCGACCATCGGCGAGCAGCGACATGTTTCTATCTGCAGAGGCTTTCAAGAACACATATATGCTCTCTATCAAGGCCTTTGGGAAAAACACGCCTATCATAGCAGATTAATTCACAACATCATTATGGCCGTGAACAAGACTGATCCCATTCTTGTCATTGGTGGTGGTGCCTTTGGCATTTCCACCGTTTTCCACCTATTGCAGGATGGCTTTTCAGACATCACCGTCCTGGATAAGGAGGAGATCCCCTCCCGCTTCTCAGCAGCCAATGATCTCAACAAGATTGTGCGAGCAGAATATGAAGATCCATTCTACACAGACCTCACTCTGGTATGTGAACAGCAGGTGATGCAGGTACTGAAATAAACTGACATGGCATATATATAGAAAGCTATCGAGGCCTGGAAGACACCACTATTTGCACCTCATTTTCACCAGGTGGGATTCTTGCACTGTGTATCAGGCAAGGCTTCTTCTGAGGCCACCGACACCTTGAACAGGTTTCGAGCTTCAGCTGAGCGACACCCAAAGATTAAGAAGAAGGTCGTGGACATTGATGGAGCAGACACTATTCGAGACCTCGTCTGGCAATACCAGGAGGCTCCACTGTCTGGATGGAATGGCTACCTGAACCTCTTGGATGGATATGCACACTCCGGAAATGCCGTCAAAGGCCTGTACGAAGTCGTGAGAAAGAAGGGAGTCAAGTTCATTGTCGGCGACGATGGCGCCGTCGCTGAGATTCTCTACGAGAAGACAGCCAAAGGCAAGAAGACCAAGGGTGTCAAAACAGCCACTGGCCAATTCTTGCCTGCCAGTCTTATCATTGTCGCTGCTGGCGCCGCCGCGAGCAGACTGGTACCCGAAGTTGGCAGCCAGCTCGTCGCCAAGTCCTGGTCTGTCGCTCACGTTCATCTCACCGATGACGAGACTTCTGCTCTGCGCGGAATTCCCGTCACCTACGCCCGTGATCTTGGTTTCTTCTTCGAGCCCGACCCGAAGACCAACCTTTTGAAGCTTTGCCCCATGGGTGGTGGCTATATCAACACCGACCCCGAGACTGGTGTTTCTCACGCACCCGGCACCGTCGAGGAGAGTGCCTTTTTGCCTAAGCACGACGAAGACCAGCTCCGACGACTGCTTGCTCAGGCTCTGCCGCATCTTGCAGAACGGCCTCTGGTGAAGCGATCGCTCTGCTGGTTTGCCGATACCAAGGACTCGGACTTCATCATTGACTACGTTCCTGGTACCGATTCCTCGGTGGTCATCTTGACGGGAGATTCTGGTCACGGCTTCAAGATGTTCCCCATCTTTGGGGCCTGGGTCAAGGACCTGCTTACAGCGCAGGACGGTAAGCAGCCAGTACCACAGTGGAGGTGGAAGACGCCAGCCAAGGATGGCCCCTCGAATTGGGGTGGAGCTGTGAGCTGGCGTCTGGGAGAGTCGCGAGAGCTGGTAGACATTCAACCTGGAGTCAAGTCGAAGCTATAGAGTCATGTCATGTACCCATAAATTGCACGCTGATAGAAAATTTGCTATAATAGAGAACTATCATAAATCTGGTTGTCTTTCCTTCGTATGGAAGTGTAAATATGAGTAAGGATGTTGGCACTGTACGGCATGGGGCAACCGAGTGTAGTGACTGGTCAGTCCCTCCTCTCTGTAGACGTCCGCCTATGCACCTTATCTAAGTTATCTAAGACATCAGCTTGATGAGTGATCAGTTACGTCTCAAGGGTCTCTTATCTCGTTCCAGCACCTAGAGCTTCATCAAAATCTCACTTCTGATAAAGATTGGTCCCAGCCTGTCATCGCGACGTCTTTTGGTCTCGTAAGTGAACTGAGTCAAGTTTCAACTGCAACGCCCGCAGAACGCGGGAGGACTCCCGATGTAAAACCAAATCTGATTGGAGATTTTCTGAGCTCTCCACCAGCTGTGGAGCAGAGCCATCGGGAGCCCTCCCGATGTTGACTTCAGGGGCGTCGGCCATTGTTGATGTGCCCTGAGGTGAACACAATCGTGATGAACAACCGGATTAAAAGTATCTAAGCAGTATCAAGGCTAAAATCTTCATATTGAAGAGGTTAAGGCGTCTATCTTAACGACATGTGCCACTGTATCTCGTAGTAGGGAGTTGGAAGATGGTAAAAGTCACAATTAATCTCACTCTTCACGAAAGCCAGATAGTTAGTTTGTTGCACTCTCGGTCTGTGGCGTCCCTCTGCTCCAGTTTGATCCAATCATGCCAATCATGCCAATCAGCATACAGGTATCGAAGCCCTCATGTTGGGTTGAGAACGGCACTTTCCCTATTTCAATGGGCCACACTTCAGAAAGACCGGTCACCTGGTTGCGCAGCTACTCATTTTCCGTTTTCCAACCCAAAGACGCATTCGTTATCGTGGCTACTGCCCACAATCTGTTTGGGTTTTCTTATTCCCATTGATACTAGGTAGAGTAGCGTGTCGCATTTCCACTACTAGTGATGCAACCGAAGGTCCCGGCTCAGACAGTGCGTTAGTCTTGCCGCCGCCATATCTGGGAAAGTCACAGATACCTTTCAGGATCACGAAGTAAATCTTGATTCAAATTGGCTCAAAGACTCGTCTCTGTGTAATAGAGGTGCTTTCCTAAGGTATCCGTACATCGTTGCTGAGAATTTCTGGCTCTACTAAAAGACTCCTAGTCCTAGTCAACCAACGTGAAAATATTGCATCATGTCTTATTACCAGTTCCAATTTGATAGAGTCAAATTACGTATGAACTTCCCGGGAACATTTTCAGCCTGCTGATGACATTATGGGCTAAGTAGGTCTCAAAATTTGGGGGAGGGTCGGATTCTCTGACCAGGATCCCGAACGCCTTGATACAGGTGAATTTGTCGCCTCTCGCACTCTGCAAAGGTACCACATCCCCCAGCTGCAAGCATGACAAATGGTATCGATATGCACAGAAGAACAGATATGGAAGCCTTGGAGAATTGCGGCTCTAGCCGAAAAACCTTGCAAACACTGCGGCTTGTGTCCCAGGCAGTGCGGTAATAGCTGGTTCAGCACATGCATTAAGCCGTTGGAAGTAACTGTTCCTAAGAGAGAATCCGGCACATGCTCGCTTATGAAGAGGCCGGTTCTCCCACAGAAAAGATAACCGTTTACTAGAACAGCAGAACACAAATAGATTCTGTCACTTAACATCCGGCATGTCGGACGTGGGAACCGACGTCTATACCGGGTAGATATCGCTACAGTGGGCCGTTCGCCTCAGAACCAAGGTCGCTTTAGGGAACGATTTTGCACTACATGCATCTTGCAGACGTCACGATGGATGGCCGGTCCCCATTCAGTGGCATACCTAGTTCCAACATCGCCACGAGGCCCCCCTCCATCGATAAGAGAAGACACACCGAACTCCCTCCGTGCGGCCTCCATATGGCATGGCACCGTGAACCACTAGCTCACTGAATCCCCCCCAGTGCAGATAGTGAATGGGTGCCCTTGTTACCCCGCATCTCGCTAGTGCCAGCTGGTGCCAAATGCGACTCGCGTGAGATAATGGGCTCCCAGACGTGGCATGTCCTGACCTCCCCTGACGCAGCATCATCATCTGCTTGCCTGATTCTTGTCGCACCGCCATACCCTGCGTCGCCACAGACAAGACGTTGTCTTCTCAAGTCCCAGAACCTATCAAATGTCAACCGCAGCGTCGCGCGCCCGGAGGATGTCAAGTGCGACAGACTCGGGCAAGGGGCGAGGTGGTCGGGTCTCAAAGCGATCAGGCAACGCGTAGGTGGCCCCCTTGATAATCATGCCCCTTAATAGTCGCTGATTTGAGACATGCAGATGCACCAGGTGTCGAAAGCAGAAGATTAAGTGCTCGGGCTCCCAGCCATGCGAGGCCTGCAAGAAGCGGAAGCTGTCTTGCGAGTTTGATGAGCGAGACCAGAAAATTTTGGTGACCCGAGGGTATGAATCATCGAGCCTTGCCTTTCTTCCAAGTTTTCTTCTAGATCTCATTCGTTTCAGGACTAACAGTGGGTCTTAGATATATCCTCGACCTTCAAGAGCAATTATCTGCTCTGAGACGGCGTGACGGTGCTGAGTATGTCACGCCAGGGTCTCTCGACACAACGCATGATGCTCTCAGAGCCGAGGGTAAGTTGCTCTTGTGTTTCCCTCAGATCTACCCATCCCTAACTTTGTGTAGCTGAAGCAGATTCTTCATCTTTTGCCGATGAAGAAACACTTCCTCTTCCATCTGCCGATAGTACCGAACAAGTGGGAGAGCAGATTGTTGTAAGCCGGACAAAACTGGACTCGGTTGCATCTGCTCTCACCAATCCCCTATCGTCAGGACCTTCCAAATATATAACCTCTGCTGAGGGAAGATCATGTTAGTCATCTCGTCAATCTCATCACACGGACACGGGTGCTTACTCGACCCAGATTACCTCGGGACCTCGTCGAACTGGTCATTCAGCCGTCGTGTACTCAGTCTTGCCCACGAACACGTTTATAACAGTCCGGTATCCACCTCAAACTTCCTCTTTGATGGCTCGGCCTATGACTTGGGCTGGGATGGTTCCAGAACGTTTCCGGGACCAGAGGCTCCTCCCCTCCCAAGCCTGGATCATGCCATCTACCTGATCAATACGGTGAAGTTTCACTGCAGCCAGGTTTTCCATCTCTTTGACGAAGAGTCATTCATGAAGTACATGTACGACTTCTATTCAGACCCGCCAGACCAGATGACTACAGGAAGTCTGCAGTACATCCATCTACTAATCATCTTGGCCTTTGGCAAAGCCTTGGTTGGAAACAACTATCAAGGCAAACGGCCGCCAGGGGCCGAGTACTTTGTCAAAGCCCTTCAACTATTTCCAAGCGTTCACGTCCTTTTTGGTCAACCGATTCTAGCTACAGAGGTTCTTTGTTGTATAGCACTGTATTTCCAATGTTTGGACTTCCGACACTCTGCACACAACTATGTAAGCAACCCATCATGTTCGTTGTCTCAAGCTCAAGCTAACAGAATCGAAGATTGGTCAAGCCATCGGAATGGCTCTTGGACAAGGCATGCACACCGATATGCCCCAGCATGACCTCGGAGAGCAACTTGTTGAACGAAGTCGAAAAGCTTGGTGGACAGCCTATGTCCTTGACCGTGAAATGACGTCTCTCATGGGTCTGCCACAGTCGATACACGATGATGATGTATTTCCAACGCTTCCACGTTTCTCTGGTTCTCCTCACCGCGTCGCTGCTTTGAACATGCAAATCCGATTCGCTCGCACTATCGCTGCCATAAACAGAGGTGAGATGACATCCCAGATTGCCTAGATCTCCGGCTAACGTGCTTTAGGTGTCTACGGTGCCGATGGACGCCTGAATAAGCGCTTCTTATTGAGTACCAAGGAGGTCTTGGCGAACGTGGCTGGTATAGCAGATGAACTTCATCAAAAGTTTCCATTGCAAACCGACAAAGCCATCAACGGCGTATCTAGGACATCAGGATACCTGCATCTCTTATACCACCAGGTTTGTTAACTTCTCGTCCGTTCAACTCCAGAATACACCTCTGACGTGCGTATTTAAGTGTATTGTCCTCGCAACACGCCCGTTGCTATTCTGCTTCCTTAAAATCCGATTCGAATCCCCGGGTAGTTTCATCGAAGCCCTGAATTCGTCACAGAGCGTCTGGAATCTCATCAAGATGTGCATCGACTCGTCCTTGCAAATGATTAACATCCTTGGCTCCCTACAAAGCCAGGGGCTGCTGGGTAAGTTACCATGTGCTTCCAACCGCTGAATGATCTCTCACAAAATACATGCAGAAAAATTCCTGCCATTCGACCTCGAACCCCTCTTCATCTCGAGCTTCAATCTCCTACTTGCCCCAATCCTCGATTCAAGATTTTTAGATAGCGAATGCCCATGGCGTCAAACATCGTACATCATCTTCAATGAGATGGTGGCAAGCGGTAATCTCGTTGCCGAGTTTCGCCTTTCTGAGCTACAACAACTTGATGACATGCTCAGGCGCCTTCCATCAAACTCCCGAACCCTACCAAGCAATATCGACCCGGATCTTACAGAGAACTCCGTACCTGAGACAGCCCCAGGAAGTGCCGAACCACAGCTGCCGCCACCTCTTGGCGAGGTAAACCCGGATGATACTCTCACGTCTCTTGTCCCGGGTATGGATGACTACACAGATATTTGGTTAACGACAGCACAAATCATTGACATGGCAAACTCAATTGCAAATAGTGACACGGAATGGGTTTCACATACCATGTCTGAACACGACATTTGGTAGATGATGTATGTGTATTTCGTATAATTGACTTGAGATGAGTAATGAGCAAAAGTGCAATCCTGTTTATAGTATGATAGACACTTGATGAAGGAAAAGTTTTACAAACAAACCCTGTTAAATTTGTCTCAGGGTGCCATAGATGATCTGAGGACTTGTGGTCAACAGGGCTCCCTCCAATTAGCGGCTAACGCATCCATGGCTACATAATTGCGTCCAGTATCTGATGCTGTGATAAACTACAAACACTTTCCAGCTCGCCCAAGACTCCGCTCCATAGAGTAGGTAGTTATGGTTCCTAAGCTTCTTGCTCAATCTCGGCTCCCTTCATATCGCCACGTGTCCGACGCAGTACTTCTTTCTCATGCTCGACATACTGAACTGGTCGCCGAGTAGTAACGGCATCTTTATCTGCGACAACGATGAGGGAAGGGTTGGTCCGGTAGTATGCATCAATATCCTCGAGTTGTCGGTTCGCTTATTTGGTCATCTGTCAGCAACGCAGTTCAATGGAGATGGAGGGACTTGACATGCCTGTCTCCGGGTAGAGAAAGTAGATGATTGGCAAAAAGGCTGCGTTGAAAACCGTCCATACAATCCAAAATCTCCATCCTAAATTCTGAATGCCGATTGGAGTAATCTCTACAATCACAAAGTTGGTAATCCTGAATGAGATTCGTCAGTCTATGGCGTGAAGCACTGCATTCATGAATCTCACCAATTGGTCCCAGTTGCCACTGCAGTACCTTTCGTCCTCATAGGCAAGGAGTTGATCTCTGTTGGGTAAAGCCAAGGCACACCAAGCATCCCGATGCCGAAGGAAACGAAGTAGAGGAAAAAGAACGCGATCGAGGCGCTCCCATAGCGGTCACCATGCTCGGATTCCTCTGCAAAGCGAAGCAAGATTGTGATCGCCAGAAATGTCACAAACTGACCTAGGGTTGAAAGAAGCATCAGGCCGCGTCTTCCGCGTTTTTCGACAAGGGTGACGGCCACTCCTGAGGAGATAAGATACGAGACAGAGTTGCAGGCGGAAAGAAGGCGTGCCCTTTGGTTTGACAGCCCAACTGACTCCATGAGTACCGTAGGCAGGTAATAACTTACGATGTTAATTCCACCGAACTGTTGAATAGCCTGAGAGCACGCTCCCAAGAGTAGTCTCCGTACACTCTTAGTATCGCCATTCTTTTTTGTTTTTCCAGTGAAGAGGTCACGCCACTTGACGCCATGTTCACGCTCGTACTCGATAGAGAATATTATCTCACTGAGCTGCGCCATAACCCTTGGGTCGTTGACGTCGGCGTTATCCAGTGCCGCAAGGACTTGAGCAGCTTCTTCCGTCCGGTCATGAGCCAAAAGCCATCTAATAAAGAACATGGTCAGAACTTATTAGAACAATCAATGAGCCTGTGGTATCCTTTTCTACGTACCTTGGGGATTCTGGGAGCCATGGGACGGTGCTCCAAAGTAGAATGATGAAGAAGAATTGAAAGGCGAGAGGAAACCGCCACGCTACTGATCCTTCATGGAAAGACAGGCCATAGTTAATCCAGTTGACGAGTGAGTATCCAGCAATATTCATCATCATCTCAAGAACAACGAGTTTTCCACGCCAATTAGCTTTTGAGGTTTCTGTCTGCCAAATAGGGGCCGTTGCTGTGTTCATTCCATTGCCTAATCTGCATAATAGTCACTGATCAGCAATGTGTGCGTGTGTAATGCATCACAACCTACCCCAAAATAATGCGGCCGACGAACATCTGGGGAAGACTGAAGGATGTAGTCTGGATCAAAGCCCCAATAGCCATAATAGTCGTCCCGATCACGATAGCCCATTTTCTTCCGGTCTGCTCTCCGAATGTGAAAGCAAGGATGGATCCAAAGAAGCAACCAACATCGTAGATGGCCGTGAGTGTCGAGAGGACCTTTGTCTTTGACGGACCAACCAAATCATGGAGGATGAGAAAGTCTTCGGTGACTACTACTCCGCCTAGTTTCCCAAGTTGTGGTTAGAAAGTCGTCCAAACTTCGAAGCGCGTTGGAAGCCAGGAGATACTCACTGAATACCCCCTGATCGTACCCAAACAAGGTCATGTCAGTGGCACAAGCAAACTATGACTATTAGTCAGCTTTTTTCTTTTACCCGTTTCATAAATACTCATACTGTTATCCAAAAGGTAAGCCATCCTCCCACGAGCCCAAGATAAGGCCTCTTTTGTTGGGAGAGGGACATTCTATGCCGTGGGAAGGGGATTTAATAGGCAACAGTTTGCGGTATACCAAGGCCAGAGGACTCGAGTCACAACAGATCAGCAACAAAGAGGAGCCAACTGAGCAAATAAGTACTTGAGGATATTGCTCGTGACAGGTCGTACAAAACTTCCACAAGCCCGTCTTGTGTGGAGTAGTCACTCCGGTGTTTCATCCAAGTCAGTCGGTGTCGGATACGTATACCCATGTTTAACGGATGATCTGCTCGGAAGTGATCCGGATTTAACCATCAATTCTACCCTCAGCCTGAATTGAAAGTAATCAGGCGTTGTTTGCAAGCCACAGTATTGGATCTGCGGAATTTGGAGTGCGGGGTTCCGAGGGTCCCAGGATCATGGGCATCACAAGGCTGGTCCCAGAATTGTCAGGTATGGTTGTTGAAAAGAGATGTGCGAGTCAGGAAACATCTCTATTCTAGGGGCTTATAGTAATATTGGGATATTTTGTGTTATGTGTCGCAGTACTTTAGGTGGTCAATGTTATATCCCCTACTTTTCCCTTCTTTCGGGCAAGTTATACAGATGGAGGCATCGTGGTGGTTTACCTATTGGCAGAAACCATTGCACGTCCCAGCCCAAGATATTGTCCCTTATGAGTTCCTCATTCATGACCATGTATTGGAGAGACGTGGTGAGAGGTAATGCTGACAATACTTGGTAAAGGCTTTACAATTCGCCTCGACGAAGCGGCTCGCTATAGGTACAACTAAATGGTCTATTTTCTTATTAAATGAGATCATCAATAAGAATTAAGTGAGTGGACATCATATCCATTCTAGAGTTATTATGAAAAGCTTCACAACCATTCGTTATGTTTGCCCATTAGATTGTGCAACGCCTTCTACCTAGGTAGTTAGCAAGCCGCCCTATCTAGCTTCCTGCACGTTTCTAGGATAGGAAATTCTGCCGAGACCATCGAGCGAGCAGTGCAGCTTTCATGCAGAATGAGGTGATGGGAAATAAGAAGGCATGAAAGTTGGGATCTTAAAAAAAAAA
>JALNIO010000216.1:0-19979 GCA_023509875.1 Rugonectria rugulosa | reverse complement strand
AGACTATTTAAACATTTGTACTATTTTCATCAACATGCTGCAGTGCGTTTTCCTACTCAAGTTAGTATTAGAGAAAAATGCTTAGCCAATGTGAGATTTACCCAGTTTCCTTTTCTCTTAGTAGGCTTTGTTACATCAACGTCAAGCCCGGTCAGGTGTGGATATTCCGCCATGGACGGGGGAAAGTTGACAGATGAATATGGTCTTGGTGTAAAAGCCCCTTGTTTGATCTGCTCTGACCTTATCGCATGATATTCGCACTTACCAAAGCATGAAATTTCACACTTTTGGGGGTAGTCGCAAACAAGGTCAAAGTGAAGCTCCCTGAACTCTGGCTGAAGTTGCTGGGCATAGTCGACATGCCTGACAATATCGCCTCCCGGCTCAGGAAGGTCGTAACAGTAGTATATGAGACTGACGAGCGACATTTTGTGCAAAAGCTGGTTCTGGTGTGTAATGCTCGCCATGCTTAGCCATTTGGCCATGAGGGACTCGAGGAACTTGTTCAAGGGTGGCAGCAGTAACGAGGCGTATTGCTTTGCGGCAGTCAAATCGTAGGCCCATTCGCTCGCACTGACCAAGACCGTACCACTCTCGGAGTCATTGTCTAGAGCCGAGAGACGGATCCCTCCTCGCGAAGACCGCTCATCATCAACAAAGGGACTTGGAAGGGGCGTTTCCTTGTACCCAAACCGTTGAAGAACGGCGGCTGCTTGTCGGGGGTTGGCGACCAAGAGGAAGAGGTCGAATACGGCCGTGTTGCTGCCATAGAGAACGAGAACATCCTCGAACCACAGGACGTTCTTGATTCCATTACCCGTGAGGATTTTGCTGGGTTGATATCGGACAGCTAGACCGCCTTGGATGAGGTTGGTTTCGCCTTTAGTGGTTGTGAATAGATACGTCTGCTTCCATGCTTTCAACCTGCCGACAAAGGAAGGCATCCAGCTCATGTTGCTTGGTATGACAAGAAATGTATCAAAAATATGATTAGGAAGGTGTGCAGAACATGGAAAGCTCTTGATGTGGACCAGGGGGGGACTGGCAACGAAGTTTGAGCAAAGATAGATGGTGACAGAAGGATGAGAATGGGCTAATTTGGGTACTTCGAACTCGAAGGTGTTAATAAATTGATCCACTTCCGCCTGAAGATGGGCGCGTGGATAAACTTCGGCTAGCAGATGGAGAGTGGCTCAGGTTGCGAGAGGGAAAAGGTGAGATACTTTCGAACTGTTTTACCCTTGACATCTTAGCTTCAAGGGGGACTCGGGAGACATTGCAATATGTGGGATCGAGGGAAAGTCTGAGAAGATTTGAAGTCCTTTCCTGTGTCTAAATTTGGTAACCAACATCGCCAGTCTTCTGTTGGGAGATGTGATGGCGCCAGCACTTGCATGGATCTCTTCCTCATGGTGGCGAGGTCAGCGTCTAAAGCCGGGCGCTACTTGAAATCATTGGGTTGTTGGTTCCAACGAGTAATCCTGACCGGGGGCCACGTTTCAATGTCTAGACAATAATAACAAGAATTGAGTATGATTGACTTGTTAGTTATGGCTTCTGGGTACCTTTTTGGTCGCCCTGGCCTTACGCTCACATACGAAACTAACATGAACTTCTCCTATCTTGTTCAGCGGTAATGAATCAGTTGACACAACCAATAATGAAGAAGGGTATGCCACTCGATACCTGGACTTGGGTATAAAGGACCAACTCTGCTCATGAAAAGAAAAGAGTTCCTGGTGTTTCTCAACATACTACATCTTTGTCGAAAACTTCTTGTATTTCTTCATCTCATCTAAACCCAAGATCGACGTACCAACAATGGGCAGCTGCTTTTCAAAAACCCAACATGGCCCGTCCTCCGCAGCACCTGCGCCAAGGCCTATACGACTGCAGCAACCAAACACTTCCTCTGCCTCATCCAGGAGACCAGGGACACATGCGGCCTCGTCCAACGCTTCTCAAGTCCCAGCGCTGCGGCACGCGCCAACAACGATGCGAAGTACCGTTAGAAGCCGGTTTCTTCAAGCCGTTCATGAGAGTTTGCATGATGTTCCATACATGGTCATTGGCGGGAGCGCTCTTGCAGAATACGGAAGCGTTCGAGAAACTGCGGATGTGGATGTTCTCGTGGGTGGCGGGTGTTCTAGAAGATCAGCCGAAGACTTGTTGCTCTCAAGATCTGGAGGGCGTTTAATCCGCCTGGAGCAGGGTCATTTAGCGTATGCCAATCCTATGCCATTGAACCATGCAGAGGTGCTAACACCGAGGGATAGATATGTTTCTTCAAATGGCGAGACTTATCGACTTGATTTGTCCACTGATACCGACGTGCAATTGTCGTTCGACCCGAAACAAGATACCGTGCTGAAGGGCGGTGCCAGAGTCGGAACTGTCATATTCTTACTCAACTCCAAGGCTCATGCTTGGCAAACCCGGGTGCCATTCGAAGAAAACGTCCAGCGGAAGCGTCACAACGATGCTACAGACATCATCTTCTGTCTTCGTCTCTTAAAGGGCCACCCCCAGATTGACCGACGCCACCTGAATTGGATTTATTCGAAACCTTTTTGGACACCGTTCCTAACATTATACCCAGAAACCGGGTCACTCTTCAGGGCTGCAGGAATCTGGAATGACGATCCAAATCGCAGCTTCAGCTCTTCCTCGGGTGGCCGATCGAGCCGAAGTAATTGGAGCTACCACGGAAGCGATGGCAGCCACAACCTCAGGAATCAGGGCCGTCCGAGTAATTCAAATGGCGGCCAGAGTCGGCACGGGAGTCGACAGGGCTCTCAACAAAGTTCGAGAGATAGGTCGCGGACCGGCTCTCACTCCGCTTCTCGGACAAGCTCCAATAATAGGTAGATTTGTATGTGTTTGAGCTCAGAATGGACAAGCCAGGGAAGAACTAGTCTAGGTTGTAATTTTATACGTGTATATTCATCTTTGTTCTCGCCGTTTGATCCTCTATAAGTATCGACCGAGTATTAAATCCAGCTTGGATGTGTTACTGACCTACCTATTGACCAGAGTCCAGACAGTCGCAATCCTCGTATTCGTACTGTGCATGAGGTCCCTCGTACACGTGCGCTGTGTGTGGGCCATCAGGCAACAGCTGTCACCGGTTGCTAATGCTCTTCGTGCAATTCAGTGCGTTCCATCTACATTGAGGTATCGAGCTCTTCCTTCAAGAAGTCCCAGCTCGCCATAGCCTCCAATCTCATATCAATCCACAGCCATGGAGGGAATGCATCTCCAGATTATGTCGGATCTTCATCTGGAAACCCCAAAGTTCCTTCCCATGTACCCCGACTTCCAGATCGAACCGATAGCCAGCCATCTCGCACTTCTGGGAGACATTGGCAATGTTCATGACGAACAACTGTTTCAATTTCTTGAGCGCGTACTCCATAAGTTTAAGCTTGTTTTCTACCTCCTCGGAAATCATGAACCCTACGCAAACGAACAAGATTCCGGCCCCGCGACATTCCAGTATGCTTGCATGCGAATGCTCGAATTCGAGGAGTCGGTTACCAAGAGACGACAAACTGAAACCAGCCTGGGTCAATTTGTCTTCATGAATAGAAGGCGGTGGGATGTCAATCACCAGACGACTGTTCTTGGCTGTACTCTCTTCTCCCACATTACAAATGAACAGGAGAGCACCGTCTCATTATTCGTGTCCGACTTTTCAAATATTCACGGATGGACTGTGCAATCCCACAACGATGCTCACGCTACCGATCTCTGCTGGCTCAATAGCCAAGTCACAAGCATTTCGCAGAGCGAACCACATCGCCAAATCATAATTCTCACGCATCACAGTCCAACTATACAACCCGAGGCGCATAATCCGGATCACGTTGAAGATTCGCGAGGGGTGCAGTCGGCGTTTGCAGCCGATTTGTCTGCTCATCCCTGCTGGACCAATCCCATGGTCAAGGTATGGGCATTTGGACATACCCACTGGAATTGTGATTATATCGATAAGGAGACGGGGAAACGAGTCATTGCAAACCAGAGAGGCTACGGACGCGAGGAAATCTTTGACTTTGACGCGACGAGGGTGATTGAATTTCCATGACTTTAGCTGAATGGCCCTCTCCCGCTTCAACGCATGGCGCAGCGCCTCTCTGGAGGATATATACGGCTAGCTCAGGGACGTAGGTGCTTCTCTTATCACTTTTACTCCCTCTCGAAGACTCTATTTCACCACTACATGGAATATTATTTCCCGATATACGGATTAGATAGCCAGTCTTCTCGAATGACTCCCTCGACAGCCCTGCAGCAGTGTCTTTCGCAGCACCAAGATGCTCACAGACGGCAAAGTGGCAAGCCATGTATGCCTTGGACGCTTCGTCTGCCAGCAGGTCGAAATCGTAATTCTATGAATATTTTAGTGTGAAAGGCATATGCAGAGCACACTACCCACAAATGACAGGTGACGCACACCAGACCCTCTGACTGAGACGATCTTGCAGTTTCCTTCTTACCTCCGGTCCTATCATTGCGGTCCAGTCCTCTTCCTCGGGCTATAGCTTGGCAAGCTATAGAAGGGTTCGCAACGACATAGCTAGGTCTGGGTCACAAGTGGCGGAACACGAATAACATCAACCGGCTACACGAAAAGAAGAAAGGTGAAGGTGAGGGGACTACGCCCTCATATTCTATTCAGATAGTTCAATTTAGATTCCTCTAACAACAGTTAAGACAGACTTAATAAGGTCTAAGGTCAGCTATAAAGATAATTAAAGGCACTGTAAAACGCTAATAGCTTATATAAATTAGTAAGACAAGTAATACCAATTAATAATAATTAGTTATCCTCCAAAGCTATTAGACATATAGTACCTTCGCTAGGTGTATTCTTAATATATACGCTTTCTAATTAAATAACTCTTGACCTCAGGGTTCGGATTATAAGAAGTTGGGCGCAAGAACAGGAATCGAATAGATACCGGCTATCAAAGCAACAGCAACATTCTAATTGTTCAACACATCCAGGAGTAGCCATTTTGATCCCGAATCCTCTGGTGACTCGTTCAGACTGTAAGCTTAATTTGTTATTCTTCACTTTCGGATCGTTACCGATACATCGTCATGTCACGTTCTTTGCCTCAATCTCATCTAGACAAGGGTTTGTTGTTAGTTGCAGCCTTGCACTACATTTTGCCAACAAAAAAATTACCCTTCAATCAATCTTGGAGCCCAGTGACTCACTTTGGCCCTCCCTTTCCCGCCATCGGAATCCGAAGCGATCTCGGAACGAAACCTCGTTAGCGAGGGCCGCGAATTCCGGACGTAGTATCGGACATGCTCCGATCGGCACTCCAATTCAGACGGGGGACATCCGATGGGCGTCCTACGAATAGGGACAGACAATTAGTAATGAGAGAAGCAGATAAGATATTAACTTCTCCAATCTGGTTCTAGGAGAATAAAAAAGTTGTCTTTTGATTCTTTCTGGCCCATCACGGCACCATATTGATTATTTGCCAACATGACTCGCCAAGAAGTAGCAACTGCCGAGCGCAATCTGCACGACCAAGCAAACCTGCTCCCCCGTCGGCAGCTCATACTCGCCTTCACCACACTGTCCGTCACGCTGCTCATCAACTTTATCGACCAGAATGGCATCTCCGTCGCCCTCCCCACCATCGCCAAGGACCTAGGCGCCGAGGCCACAATCTCGTGGGCCGGCACGTCCAGCCTCCTGGCCAACACGGCCTTCCAGATGCTCTACGGCAGGCTCTCCGACATCTTTGGGCGCAAGACGGTCTTTTTGACCGCCATTGGCTTGCTGTCCCTCGCCGACCTGCTGTGCGGCCTGGCCCAGAGCCCCGTCATGTTTTACATCTTCCGCGCCGTGGCTGGCATCGGCGGCGGCGGCATAGGGAACCTGTCCATGATTATCGTCTCCGACTTTGTCACCTTGGAGCAAAGAGGCAAGTACCAGGGCATCATCGGCGCCATGATCGGCCTGGGAAACGTCATCGGCCCGTTCCTGTCCGCGGGTCTGATTCACAGGTCCTCGTGGAGAGCCTTCTTCTTCCTGCTCTCGCCGCTGGCCGCCCTGTCGGGTGTCATGACCTACTTCATCCTCCCATCGAAGCCGAGCACTGCGGGCTTGAAGGAGAGCATGAAGAAGGTGGACTGGATCGGCTCGCTGGTATCGACGGTCGGCGTCATCTTTCTACTTATTCCCGTTTCCGGAGGTTTGTCGGTCCCCAAATCTGCCCCCCGATGCTGCTGAAAGAAGATGCTTGTACTAATAAGAGAAACGCATTTGGTTACTCACTTAGGCGGCGCATACTTTGCCTGGAACTCGCCCATGGTGATTACCATGCTCGTCCTTGGCTTCGTAGCCTTTCTCTCGTTTGTCGCGTGGGAGTGGAAGCTTGCGCTACTCCCCATGATGCCTAGTACGTATAAACGGTGTCTCCGCGAGTTACAAGTACTAAACATTCACTAGTTGACATATTCCGAAATCCCGTAGTCGTTGTGATGCTCTTACAAAATTTCCTTTTTGGATGCGTCTACCAGTCGTATCTGTACTATGTCCCATTGTATTTACAGAACGCGCATCAGTATTCCATCATGACCTCGGCAATCCTGTACGTGCCGTTGGTGATCTCGCAGAGTCTCATCTCTATTCTCTCAGGCCAATACATATCTCGTCGCAAACGATACGGCGAGGTTATCGTCTTTGGCTTTGCAATTTGGACCTTGTATGTACCCCAACTCTCCTCTCTCGTATCTCCTAACAGCCATCTAGGGGAGCTGGACTTGCAGTGAAATTCAACAGGTTCACCAGCCCGGGAGTTATTGTTATCATCCTGTGTCTAGTCGGAGCCGGGGTAGGCTGCTCATTCCAGCCAATCCTCATCGCGCTGCAAGCACACTCCCCCAAGCGTCGCCGTGCCGTCATCATCTCCAACCGCAACTTCTTCCGCAACGCTGGTGGTGCATATGGTCTCGCAATATCTGCCGCTGTTCTTCAGGCTCGCCTTCGAGATAGACTCCCAGAGCCTTACAAGTATGTGGCTGATTCTACGTATGCGCTGCCTACTTCGAGTGTCAGGCATAACCCAAAGGTCTTGGACGCATACATGGCAGCCAGCCATGCGGTATTCATACTACAGGTTCCATTGATTGGGCTGTGCTTCCTCGGCACAGCTTTGATTAGAGACAGGGGACTGCAGCCTCCGGAGGAACAGGAAGCAGAACGTGAGTTGGAGGAGAGGCGCAATACATAGGTGATACACTATCCTAGTTATACTATTCTACCAAGTCAGAGCTTTTGCTTCGACGACTTTTTGACAATAGACCTGCTGATGTGATCTGCAATAGCCATGGTAGTGACAAAGGGGTTCACACCGCTGGCTGTTGGAAAGACGCTTGCATCGGCGACGTAGAGTCCTCGAGTTCCCCACACTTGGCCGTCTTCATCTACAACGCCGTCCTTTGGCTTGGCTGACATGCGACAACTTCCCATCTGATGGGCGGAGACAAGGAATGTCTCTGGAGCAGGAAAGCCGTGGGAACGCATGTACGTAAGCCAGCGCTCAAACTCAGCGTCAGACTCAGCCTGTTCAATGCCATCCTTCCTGATGAAGGGATCTAGGCCCGGAACAATTGTGAATATTTCCCGTGCTCCAGTTACATAGCTGATCCGAGCCAGCGCGGCAAGACCTTCAAGAACGTTGCGCTGGTCGAATTTTGATGGATGGTACTGCACCCTGCAACGACCATCAGTTGGATCTGGATACACGCGGCCTGGATCCCTATCTCTGGGAACGCTGATAAAGCCAGCCATGCGGTTCATCTTGGCGGCAAGTTGCTTGAACTGCGATCCGTCTCTCCAGGGAGCCCACGTGAGCCAGCTCCAGGGGAGCATGTTTGTTGCCTCGAGTTTGACGCCATGACCATTACCATCGAGGTTTTCAAACTCGGGGCACACTGACGTGAGAATAGGGCCATCCCACGGTCGTGTTTCCTCGTCGTAGATGGCGCCCACCATGGACACTGGGTGAAGGTAGAGGTTGCGGCCAATTTGTCGGTTGGTGAGGCCAGATCGAAGCAGAAGCAACGGAGACTGCATCGAACCACATGAAACAATCACCTTCTTAGCGCGGATCTCTACCTGTCGCGTTGTGGTCGGTTTGCCAGCAACACCTCCATGTTCATCTCGAGCTCTCCATTGGCCTCTGATCCCTTGAACCACCTTCTTGCTCTGGACATTCTCGAACTCGACCCTGTCAACGTGGAAACCTTCAATGAACCGTGCGCCCGCCGCGGAAGCCTTAGGAAGCCATGCGACTGCGGGACCTTGCTTCTCACCAGACCGACAACCAAAGTGGCAGTGCCCGCAGCTGTGCTCTGAGCCGCCAGTGTTCTGCGGGACTGCACCGTGTGCCCATCCCAGCTTTCGAGACCCTTTTAAAAGAAACTGGTTTGGTTTACTATGCTTGATGTGCTCTGTGGATACTCCCATTGTCTCGCAGACACGATCGATTGACTCTTGAAAGTCTGTCGATGTGAAGAAAGGCAGACCTTTCGCAGCCCATTGCCGTCGGACGAAGCCCTGGGGCTGGAGCGATGCGGACCAATTAATGGTTCCGCCGCCACCCCACGATGATCCTGCGACAATGTTGACAGAGCCGTCGTCCGCTATAAGAAGTTAGGTTTGGTACAAGTTAGCAGGACAAGGGGACACGCACAAGCAATCTGACCATCATTCAGGAACAAGTGACTCGGGCCTTGGATATCCGTCATGGGTAGATACTCGGGGGGCCAGTAATAGCCCTTTTCCACGACAATGACGTTGAACCCAGCCTCTGCGAGCTCTTTTGCACAAACTCCTCCGCCGCAGCCACTCCCAACAATCACAACATCTGCTTCGAGTATTTCGGGATCATCCCCCGGGGGTATTTGAACGAAATTGTATTTTATGCCCTCGCCGACAGCGGCATAAACTGGCACACGAGGAAATCCTATAAGGGGACGCAGAGTAGGGCTCGAGCGAACCCAGAGCTGTTTTGATATGAGAGTAAGCTGGCGGAGGAACAGACGAAGAGCACCGAATCGAGAAGTAGCCCATCCATGGAGGATTCGTTGACGAACGATGAGTGGTTCATCGGTGATGGATGTCCGACCTGTCAGCACTATAGATCCTGCCGAATAACTAGGTGACCGTCAGCTCAGTTCAGCTCAAGCTGAGAAACATGCTGTATTTTGAACGTACCTGAGCAGGGTTAAAACCTGAAGAAGTTGTTTCCTGTCCGTATTGTTAAGCACGACTAGAAACAGGCGCTTGAGCAGCTCCTGGAATTCGGGGTTGGTTGAGGCGCTCTCATCGAGGTATGCCCTGGCAAGGTGGTCATTGGAGACCAGAGAGGAAGGTGCCTCTGCAACATCGTTCTGGGGTGGTGCAGAGGCTGCAAGGGTTTTCTGCAGCTCAGTGGAATGGATGGAGGAGATGATGGTGTCACAGATTGACAGCAGAATGTCCCATTGTCTCTGGCTCCAAGCGTCGGGAGACGACGAAGCCGCCACAGGTGCAGGGAGCGGAAGTGTTGTTGTCTCAGACATTGCAGATTCTTGACGTCTGGTTCTTTCCAGTTCTTCCGCGTCAGCGCTTGCGATTTTCTCTGGTTTTTGACACGTTCGGGTTGCACGCCTTTTGTACGATGCTGTTCAACCCTTTAGCACCTTGGTGAATGTGTATCCGGCGCCCGCGGGGTTCCGCCACTATGACATTTGCCGAGGATGCTTGCAGAGGTTGAACCAACTCTCCTTGGATCGACAACGTTTACTGAAGGCCTGATCAGCGAGGTCACATGTTGCCGGAGGATCTTGAACAGTCCATTCCTCGGAGGACAGGCATAAAAGTGCGGGGTTGGTGGCGGAGATCCCCCCTGACGGGCCAAGGCAAGGGCCTATCCGTAGCTCACACGGGGCAGATCTGGGGCAGCGGATATAACCAATTGAATGCCCTTGCCAGAATTACCAGGCACAAATAAACGGGTGTTGCTCCGAGTCTCCGTCTGTCTCTGTGGCTTTTTCGCGCCAGAAAACTCAAGATATTAGGTAGTATCGAGTAGATTGGTTTAGTAGACTGCACATTGTTCCAGGATGGTTGCTGCTGCTCGGGGGATGATAACACAGAAACAATAAAAAATAAGGGCGATCTTTGGCAAAATGCGATACAAAAAGATGTGTAACAGAGACACGTTGATTTCGTAATGCATCAAGTGCTTTGATCATCTCTTACTCAAGACATGAATTTTCCCAATTGGCACCTTTCTAGAGTTTGATTGTTTGCATTTGCTGTTTCCCTCCAGCTGGAGACGTAACCTACCCTGGAGTTCTGCTCAGTCCCATCCTTTCAAACCTGAGCAGTACAACGTGTTGGTATTTTTTATCATGAGAAAGGCCGACTCATATGAATGAAACATACCTAGCCATATTTAAACAAATTTCTAATGAAGCCAATTGACTAGAAGTCTTATAGGCTCAGGATGAGTCATGCGGAGAGTGCCTTTCCGCCATGGAGAATTAGCTGAGTGAAGAATCGCTCCGACTTCTTTACTGCGCCGCCTCATCTAATTAATCCCGAAACTAAGCCACGCAAAAGTCGGCATATCGGAGCCTTTCTTGGCCGAACCCGAACGGACCAATGAGAGCTTCTGTCTCGTTACTCCGTACTCGCTATGCAGATCTACCCGTCTCACAGAAATCGACCCTGCTTTTGCTCCGTACTTGCTTGCAGGGTTGCAGGGCTGTATTCGCCAAGTTTAGTCTCGGTCTAGTGCTGTTCCAATACGACGGACAAAACGCGAAAACGAAAAGGATTCCTCCAGCTCGGAAACGAAGCAATTCCCGTGGCCCAAAGTACGGCTCGGATTGAGCACTTTGCGCGGGGTCAAGATGTGCGACAGGTATAAGTATCAACGTCTTCTTCTCTTCAGGTTTGGACTTTCTCTTGAGTAACAGTCTCACAAAGAACACCTTCTATACATATTCCGTCTCATTTCACAAATCTTCCAAGTTTCCACACATTCCATCTCTTATTCCCATCCAATCCCATCAAGCATCAATCCCTGTCATGTCCAACGACATCGAGACCAGCTACCAGGCTGCTATTGATGCCGGCAAGATCAACGGCGCCGTCATCTGTGCCACCGATTCCAAGGGAAACTTTGTCTACAACAATGCCATCGGCCACCGCACTCTTCTCTCTGGCGAGAAGCGTCCTCAGCAGCTCGACGACGTGCTGTTCCTCGCCTCCGCCACCAAACTGATCGCCACAATCGCTGCTCTCCAGTGCGTCGAGGATGGTCTTTTGACCCTCACTGGCGACTTGTCCGAGGTCGCGCCTGAGCTTGCTGAAAAGCAGGTCCTGATAGGCTTCTCCGAGGACGGCGATACACCCATCTTGGAACCTGCTGCGCGACCTATTACACTCGAGATGCTGCTCACTCACAGCGCCGGTACTGCGTACGACTTCTTGAACCCATCCATATTAAAGTGGCGCAACAAGTACTCGCCTCCCGAAACAGATAAACGGAAAACAGTCGAGAAGCTCTTTGTCTACCCGCTCGCTCATCAGCCTGGAGCTGGTTGGAGGTACGGACCCGGTCTCGATTGGGCCGGCCGCATTGTCGAGCGGGTGACGGGAGGAACATTGTGCGATCACGTCCTCAAGAGAATATTGGCTCCTCTTGGTTTAAAAGATGCCTCGTTCTTCCCCGTCACCCGTGAAGACCTTCGAGAACGTCTCATCAACCTTAACCCCGAAGATCCAGACGGTCTCGGACGAGCCGTGCTCGGTGGCGGAGGGGACATGAACCTGCGCGGCAAGGGAGACTTTGGGGGCCACGGCATGTTCATCCCTGGCATCGACTACGTCAAGATCCTGCAGTCCATACTGGCCAACGATGGCAAGTTGCTCAAGCCCGCCACCGTCGACAGCATGTTTCAAGACCACCTCACTCCCGAGTCGACGGCTGGTCACCAAAAGGAGCTGCACGGTCCCGCAGGCGTCTTCTTCCGCGTGGGCGTCGACCCTGAAACGAAAATGGGGTATGGTCTCGGTGGTCTGCTGACGCTGGAGGATGTCGGTGGGTGGTACGGCGCGCAGACGCTGACGTGGGGAGGAGGGCTGACGCTTACCTGGTTTATCGACCGCAAGAATGACCTCTGTGGCGTGGGAGCTGTTCAGTCAACTTTGCCTGTTGATGGAGAAGTCGTGGCCGACTTGAAGCAAGTCTTCCGGAAGGACATATATCGTAAGCACGCTGCATGGAAGAAGCAGCAGGTGTCGTGACGCAGATGGGTATCTGATTTATAATTGAGATTAATAGAATAAAAGCAATTCACCAAGACGATCCAATCATTGATACTTACTTGCGGAAACCACACTCAAACAGTTTAAACTACAGCATTGAGCTCCAGCTCATCGGCTAAAACAAAGAAGAAGGGAGAAGGATTTGACATAAGCTTATACAAATCACAGGCCAACCCACATCCAGTCTCTTAGCCCAACATCAAATACTTCCTCCGTAACTTAATTCAAGCATCCTAACTACTATTACAGACTGTGGAGAGAGCTGTTAATTGATGCTCACGCCGGCATTATCGTGCTGGTCAGCCCTAGGGCCCAGCAGCCCGTGCTCGTTCAAGATTCTATTGAAATACGTGCAATCATTCCGTGCCTCCAGATCGCGCATCACGTATGCTGCACATTAGCATGCCCCTTGAACAGTAGACGGCGGGAATGTGGGACTTAAAAGGGTTGAGATGGCTAGATCGATTCGAGATTGAGATGGCGCAATAGGTTTAAGATTGATCAAGACTTCTGGCCCGTCTTTGGGCACATGGCGAGCTAACTCATCATGCTTGTCCAATAGTGTACTGCACAGGCTGCATATCGTTATCTGCAGTGAGACATCTCCCTTGCTTCCCTACATGTTGAGTGTCTGACATGTGGTAAATCACCCGCCTCCCGTCTGGGTTTCAGAGGCAATAGTATAGCCCTATTCATCGGAAGCTTTGAACAAGCAACGGCTATATTATGTTGGGATCATCACGTTACGGCCACGCAACGGTGCAATCCGTACTTCTTAGTAACGAGTGACCTGAATCCAAAAATAGAGATCATGGGCCTTTATGGCTTGCATGAGTCTGGAACTCGCAGAAGGAGAAGGGGCCTGGAGCGAGAGGCTCTACCAGGGGCTCCAGGCATTCCTCCATCCGCCTTGGCAATACCCGACACAATCGATAGACAGCCAAGCAGCTTCCAGACCACCCTTCAGCGCTGATTTTATTCAAGACCTTGCCTTTTCTTGCATTCCAGATACGCAAACTTTACCTCAGTGACACTGTAGATTAACTATTCACCAAACGGATAGTTTTAGCTCTTGTTTGGCGTGCCAATAGTCTTGAGAGTGGATTGTTAGCCGGCGAAGACAGGGGGTGGCGTTGGCTCCACCTCTCTGGCATGAAGATCATAACTTTGGTCCCTTCAGGGGAGATGTTACAAAGAGAGCAAAGGTCAAGGAGGCATGATGATGTTGCTGTTGTAGTGGGCGAAGGGTGGTTGAAAAACGGCGTGCCGATAAGGCTGATCCTGGGTAACGGGGAGTCTGACCCCTTGTTCCATTAGAACATGTCAGTCAGTCCTTTACGCTCCATAGATCTTAGCCAACCAACGCCTTTCCGAGTTGGTGTCTAATCGTAGTCCCCGAGTATCGAGTGTTGGTGCAAGTGTCTCATTTCCCCTTTGTGGCTTGCACGCTATCGTCCTGCAAAATGAGCTGCATAACTTGCAACAGTCCAGCCCTCGCCTTAAGGGGCTACACGTCCCAGACCATAAGAAGGGCTCGGCGGCCCAGCCCGGGCTATCCCACGTTGTGCGCGTTGACCCGTATGTGCAACCAAGAATCACAGGATGCAGGTACCAAAGACTTTGTCACAAATGGGCGCGGCTTTTGTGGCCGGCCTGCCAACGGCTCTCATCATCCTACTGCTGGTGTACGCGCTACCGCTGCACCAGATTCCGACTTTTGAGGAGTTGATGCCTGCGGTGACTGAAGCTCCCGAGAAGGCCATCGCCACGGCATCAAGCTTACCGACTTCGACGGCTGCCGAATCGAGCCAGGCCACTTCGACCTCCCTTCCTAATGTGAGATATTGGATCAATTTGTCAGTCATCCTCTCATCGTCGCTTGAGAAGATCTACTTATTAACCAAATCACAGCGGCGATTCTTTATCGAGGACAGGATTCCTGCACAATATGACTGGGCCCGGCTCTGAATTCAATCCTTCTGCCAAGAACCCGATAGGCAACCCGGAATACCCTGGGAAGACCACCACCAGCGGTGTAAACTGGCTGGGCTACATGTCCACCAAGTTCAACTCGACGCTCACTCTGGTCTGGAACTATGCCGCTGGCGGCAGCGTCGTTGACCGGGAGGTCGTGCCACCCAGGCTCGAGCGGTTCGGGTCCTTTGTCGAACAGATCGGCTACTTTAATGAAACCCTTGCCAACCGGCCCGACTACGCTCCTTGGACCCCCGAGAACACCGTGGCGAGCATCTGGTTTGGCATGAACGAGCTGGGTCGCCTGAGATTTTACGATTTTGACAACATTACCCGTCTGACACCCCCCGTGATTGAGAGTCTGGGTCGCGAGGCCCAGGTGCTTCACGACGTTGGAATACGGAACTTTCTCTTCTTCGAAATGTATCGTGAGTAACCGAAATTGTAGAACCTTTTTTTCTGTTCTATTCGAACCGGAACGAGAGCTGACAGTTTGAAGCAATGGAAGTGGTCCCTACCGTCGCTGTTCACCACAGCTACAATGTGAGCAAGGTCAACTTCCAGACCAGCCAATGGAACCGCTATTTGCGCAACATGGTACAGAAGTTCCAGAGAACCAACTCCGAGGCAAAAGTCAGCCTCGTCCAGCTCGAGGACATTCTCTGGGAGGCTGCCAATAGACCTCACATGTACAAGGCCGATAACGCTACCTGTCAGTCGTTTCAGGGCCAAAGATGCGTAAGTAAAGATCTTACCGGTGGATATTGGAATGTACTAATGGCTCGGGTGTAGCTCTGGTGGGATGCCTTCCATCCGGCTCAAGCACTTCATTTAAAGATTGGGCATCGAGCTGCCGAGCTTGCTTGGGGTGAGACCATTGACTTTCCGGGGTTTGAATTTTGATGGGTTCTTGTGCAGCTGGCTCTTGGGTTATTTAGAGGGAGTTATGGGGTTTATGGATATGGATTAATGGAAAATCATGCTGGTTCTGGGTTCTGGGTAGATATGCTGGCTAAACAATTATACATTGATATTTCTTTGTCGTTCAACTGAGGTCCCTTCTTGTCTTTAACCTGATATGACTCACTTTTAGTGCTCGATAAGCTCATTGTCAGAGAAATAGTTGATATGTAGAATTGCCTTGTTTGATTTCAGTCTGATTGAGAATTTCATATCATGTGAAGTAGGGGCCCAAGTTGTATCGGCACACAAACCATTTCAAGTCTTACAGTCCTTTCCGGCTTTTATAGTATCCCATATTGTGTTTCCGAAATCTCAACCAGTAATATCAGGCTGTCGAAATCATACATCAAGAAGCTTAGCTGATTACAGATGACCGTCCCTCCAAGCCTTGATAGTTCGTCTTTCCGTCTTATAATACACCACTGGATGCTCTATAGAATAGCTCGCCAGTCTCTAGCTAGAATCAACCGCAAGGCAAACATGAAGAGAAATGTGAGCGTGAAGCAAAGCCCCGAAAACAGTTGCACCCCCAAATAATGGTTCGAGTTTCCCAAGATCGCACCAGCAATGGGACTGCCTATCAAGGACCCGATGCCTTTGAGGAACTGAACCATGCCGAGTCGTGTTCCCAGGATGCTCAGATCTTTCGTAAAAGATGTAAGTACCACCGGGGCCACAGCCACCAAACTCCCCGAGAAGAATCCGTAAAAGACGGAGAAGAAAATGTTTCCGGGTCCTGTATGTACCGCAGCCCAGGAAAAGGTCACAATTGCAGTAGACAGCGTGATGAAGACAAAAGTGTTGATCGGCCCGAATATGTCAGACATCATGGCCAGGATGATACGACCGGGGATCGAAGCTGCGTTGAGGATGGCAACAAGGTACAGAGCCACAGATTGACCTTGCATGCCATGGGTCAGGGCATAGCTCTGCAAATAAAAGACTGGCACAAACCAAGCCACGTTGCTGAAGAAGATACCGACGGCGTAAGTTGAGTACGAGGGACTTTCGAAAGCAGTACGATCTATCAGCGAGCGCACTCCCAAGAATTTTCGTCCTCCCTGTTGCTTGGGCCGTAGAACGGCCATGGAGAAGCAGCACATGATCAAAGAGATGAAACCGAGCACACGGACTGTCCAAGGGAACCCTATGTGCGGCTGCAGCGCCTGGAAGATGAGCGGACAAACCGTGCCGCCGAGACAGCTCCCGACTGTAGCCATGCTCATGGCCCTCGCACGGCGGACTTTGAAGTAGGTCGGGATGATGGCAATGGACGGGATGGATAAAAAGCCCGTGCCCAGGCCGACGCACACGGCGTGCGCGAGTATGACCTGCCAGTACGTGTGGCACAGACTCGTCATCATGAAGCCGAAAACCACAAGGAATGACCCGATGATGAGCAGGATGCGCCAATGGCCTGCGTCGTACAGCGGGCCGATGACGAGGCCGACTGACATTAGGAAGAACATTTGTATCGAACCAATCCATGAGATGGCGGACGATGACATGTCACTCAGGAGGTGATTCTCATAGTAGGTTTGGAAAACACCAAAGGTGTTTACAAGTCCTCTACTGAGTATTAGTTTCGTAACGGAATTTTACTTGGTCAACCCCAGACTTACAAACTGTTCCAGTATAGGCAGAAACACCCTGCTACTTGAAGCCATGCCAACGTGCCGCCTTCTTTCTCGGCATCGGGAAGTGTTCGCGGAGTCTCCGTAGGACCATGGTTTCCTGAATCGGGACTTGAAATTGCCTTTTCCTCCTCGCCATTGTCGTGTTTATTCAGTGTTGACACGTGCTCTTCTGTCTTGCTTGAGACATCTCCAGCGCCGAGCGTAACATCGTCCGAGCCGCTCTTTTCAGCAGAGGCGGTTGTTAAAGCGGAATCAGTCATGGTGACAACGGAAAAGACATCTCCAACCTTCGCTAATGTAAACAGTCAGGGCTAGAGAGAGACTCGAACACAAACCAAATCGTGAAATAGAAGAGTTGACAACTCCAAAAATGGGCCAGAGATTGGTAATTTTAATTGAGGCTTCACAACTCCCGTTGTTCATTGCCGTACCATCGTCATCTGACTTGGGCAACGGGAATAAGGCGGTCAACCCTCGACTGTATTCAACGAAACCAGTAATAAGCTCGTTGCGGACAATAGTATCAGCTTTCCCCCACCCTTGAACCCCATTCTCCGCGATCGGGGAAGAGTATTTTTCCGAGGAAGCGAGAGACGTAAAGATATTAATGTATTGACAGATTTCGTAACGCCATGTCGTCAAAACTCGGAATGAGCCTCATTACTCCTCATACAAAACAGGTTTAAAAGGTTTGGCGTGGGACTAGCTGAGAGAACTGGACTTGATTGATTTACTATCTGAATATAATTCTAGAGCATCGATGGATATCGATCATCAAGTGAATAGTTGAATACTCCCAGTATTTTCCTCCACCTCTACCCCCTCTCCAACCTTCTCTCCTCCCCTCGCTACCTATCTAACCCATCACCAATCATGCTAAATGGGCCTAGTTGGTTGGGAAGCTGAAGGCTGCCTTGGAGTAGGATCCATCATCGTTATGAGTGACAGTCGCGACAGTCTCGCCGCCTGGAGCTTGAGTGAAATCAATCTCAGCTACAGAGCCGAGAGTGGTGAGGTCCATAGTTGTTCCTGGAGCGTACTCCCCTGTGCTGACGTAGTATGTGACGCAAGGAGTAACTTCGTAGAATTGGTTTGGCTCGACTTGCCAAACAGCGACAGGGACAACTTGGGGAGGGGCCTCATTGTCGTATTTACCATAACCACAATAGATATTGTCAACGGAGGATGTTAGCAAGCTGCAATCTCTGAGACTGGGGTCTACTAAGATCGACCTACTGTATTCATTTGGGTCGAAACCATCAGTTTGGATACCGAAAGAGTTCGCCAAGGTGGTTGTGCTCGCAGTCGAGACAAATTGAGGGCCGTTATCAACAATAGCTAGAGTCGCGGTCGTACTAGGCGTGCCGGCGCTCGCCAAAGTAACAGGCTCATTGTCGGCGGTAGAAACGACGACGTCGTTGCCAACAGGTGTTGGTGTGGTGCCACAAACAGCGAAGTTGTCAGCCTTGACATCGAACTTGGCAGATCCACGGGGTGAAGCGACGCCCGGGGCAGTGAGCCAAACATTGCTATAAACTTGCCCAAGGGAAGTAGACGGGGTAGGAGGCGCATTGAAGAAGAGGTAGTTCTTGGTCTGGCCAGACTGGTTGGAAACCTTGACGACGTACTCGGCGCTCATGTTGAAAGAAGTTTTGTAGAATGCTTAATGGGAATAGTGTTGCTTTTCGATGTTGTGAGGAGTGAAGAGATTGGTATTACAAGCCGGGGATTCAGGGCCTACTTATAGTTTTCTCGAGTGAATTTAAGACTGAGGTCCCTTTCGTCAAATGGTAGCGATTGTACCTACTCGTTTGGCACGTAGCTCACCTTTGCCCTCCAGACTGAGTCTGGAACGAATCTGGCCAAGGTGAGAACAGTTCCAAACAGCTCAGAGGCCTCAATGTCTAGCTTAAAGCCACGTTCAGGGAGTCTTTTCCCGGATAGAATGAGTGGCCCCGTTAATGAAGATAAGACTTGTGATGATCATAACTCAGTCGAAGTACGGAAAGTTGTTCAAATTGAATTGCTTTGATCGCTTGAATATCTCATTTCCCACAGTGCATGTTCGGTACTTGCATGAAGCTCAGAAGCAAAAGAATACAGGCGCCAATGTTTGAGAGAAACTACGAATGGGTAACACTCTTTCGATCACATGGTGAATACGCCTAGTACCCCCAGAACTGCCTGAGGCTTGTGAATCTCATCAAAAAATGTCAATCTTGTGCAGAAACCTACTCCGTATTTCGTAGGGTCCTTGATGCCTACCGGCTGTCTCGCAATGCAATATTCGCATAGCGTCAGAAAAGGGATAGTGCCAGGATCAAAAGCTTGCATGTAGCTGGCTGAAGGACAGCATAGAACCACATAGTACTCCATCGCAAGATCGATTCTTACATCATCGACACAGAACAACCCACTCATTTGACTTTCACATTTGAGGCCAGAGTCTGGACTCTGTAGGTATGCATAGAGACTCGGCTCGGCCGATCGTCAGGATAGCTCAAGCAAGGCTGAACAGGCAGGAAGGGCGGCCAAGCATCAGGTCAGCACCTTGCTTCCAAAGGGAAGAACAAACTGCGGTGTGACTGACTGAGTCACTCAGTCGTTCAAACAAGCCACCAACGTCACAGCTTGCCCATCGTTTTGCCATCTGTCGTCAGCTTTATCATATCACACGATCTAGACCATAAATATTTGCCAATCCAGAACAGCCAACAGGGCAAGTATGAGACATGAAATCCCCCGCATGCCGAGCTACCTTACTGTTGCTTTCGTAACGGAGGTCACTTCTTTTGGAGTCTGGAACCTGAAATAGCTTCATCACTGGAGACTGTGATATAGGTACGTGCACATAACTATTGAACTCTGAACTGTGCCCCGTTCGTGCGTAGTCTTGGGCAATAGGACACGGACTCAAGATGTTGGCACAGTCCAGGATCGTCCTGACCAACTTACCGTATCTACTACTTCTATCAAGGAATGCAGTCATGTGATTGGCCTGTCAAGCCAGCTACCATATAGCATTTTCGCTGTTTAAATGACGCGGCTAA
>JALNIO010002129.1:58471-74994 GCA_023509875.1 Rugonectria rugulosa | reverse complement strand
ATTTTTGACCACAGCCAGGTCTAAATCATCTCTTATATTGATCTGCAATCGTTATATGGCGAAATCCTCAAGCAACATCGCAAGTTGTTACTTCATGCTTTCATTTTCGTTTCCAAGTCAATATTGCTTATCAGGACGCAGCAAAAAACCAAAACCAGTCTGATGCATTGATTCTCAGTTACGAGGTGACACGATGCGCACATCTGAAATGCTTATTGAACATATACTCCAATTGTTCCAGGGATCGTACCGGAATTCTATATACCTAACATGTAACCATGAAAACGTTGATTGGCATCCCAATACACGTAAAATACTAAACAATAAAAGTCGCTCATCAAATGCTTCATTCTCCCTCTTTCTTCCCTGTCTCTATTTTACTCTTCCTCGCATGGTTCATCTTATTTTCTTTATTTTTTTTATACCATTTAGAAAGGCTTGACCTTGAGCATGCTGCCCTCCTCGATAAGGGCCTTGTGAAGGTCGAAGCTGTTGAAGAGCAGGTGAGGCTCATGGCCCCAGCCCTTCTTGAGGCACTCGAATTCGGCCTTCTCGTAGTAGTGAGTGAGGATGGGCTGGTACTTGGGGTGCGCGCACTTGTTGATGATGACGCGGGCACGCTCGCGAGGAGAAAGACCACGGACATCAGCAAGACCCTGCTCGGTGACGATGACGTCGAGGTCGTGCTCGGTCTGGTCGACGTGAGTGCACATGGGGACAATGCAAGAGACGCCGTGAGGGTCGGTCTTGGAAGGACGGGTCGAGGGGGTGTGCATGATGGAGTACTTGGAGCTGCGCAAGAAATCGGCAGAGCCACCAAGACCGTTGAGCATGCGGGAGCCGTTCACACAGGTGGAGTTGGCGTGGGCATAGATGTCAACCTCGACGGGTGTGTTCATGCCAATCACACCGAGACGACGGATGATCTCGGGAGCATTGGAGATGGACTGGTTGCGGAGGAGGGTCTTGGGAGCATACGAGTCCCAGTTTTCGTAGAAGCGCTTGAAACCGTCGGGGGAGAAGCGAACCGAGGTAGCAGTGGCGTAATCGAGCTTTCCAGAGTCGAAAAGGTCGAGGAAAGTGTCTTGGATAACCTCGGTCCAGACAGTGAGGTTCTTGAACTTGGAGTTCTCAAGACCACCAATGATGGCGTTGGCAACGTTGCCAATACCCGACTGGAGAGGCAACAAGTTCTCGGGGAGGCGGCCATGAGCGACCTCGTGCTCAAGAAACTCAATCAGGTGACCAGCGATCTTGAATGAGTTCTCGTCGGCAGGGGTGTTGGGGCCGGTGGCATCCTGGTAGTCGGACTCAACAACAGCGACGACCTTGGCGGGATCAACGGGAATGGATTCGGTACCGATGCGATCTCGAACGCCGGTGATGTTGAAGGGCTTGCGGTTAGGGGGGAGATCCATGAGGGTGATGTCGTGAAGACCTCGGAAAGATGGTGTAGCGGTGTTGAGCTCGATGATGATCTAATGGGTCCAACGTTAGCTAATGGCGTATTCGGCTCAAATCACCAAAGCTCACCTTGTCGGCCATCTGGACCAGCTCAGGGCTGGCACCGACGGAGGCACCGGGGACGATGCTTCCATCCTCAAGAATCTCGGTGGCCTCAATGACGGTAACGTCCAGGTTCTTGTTTTCGCGGTCCTTGGTGTAGTAGCCCTGGTGGCAAAGCAGTCAGCGCAAGCTCTTCTTATCTTATTGAAGCTCCCCCGACTTACGTAGACAAGGTCGGTAGGGAACATGGACAAATGCTTGTCGAAGAAGTTGATGCGGCCGGCATTGATTCCCTTGGAAATCTCCTTTCCGACTTGGTGAGGGCTTCGTCGGTTGATCATGTCAAGGCTGGCCCATCGGTTCTCCGTCTCGGCGCCAGAAGAGGCACCTACGAAGAGGGAGTACTTGAGCTTGCCCTGGAGGTTGTTGGCCTCGACGTGGTCGGCAAGAGCCACAGGGACCTTCCTATTCACGTAGAACCCATGTCAGTCTCTTTGTTCCGATTTATTGAATTGCTTGCTGCTACACCACAAAATCTTCGGGTGTTCGGTTGGAGTTGCGTCAGGGAAAAGCCACCCGGAGCAAGATCGGCATCCGCGGGAAAAGCGCCCGGTGGGGGACCAGGAATTACCCCAAAATGGTAAATTTGAATCATGGGCAGTTTGGGGTTAAGAGACAAACGTACTTGGGATAACCGACACCGGTGAAGCCAGACCAGCCAATGTATGCGCCATTGGGGAAATGGTGCAGAGTGTCCTCGGGTCGGCAAAGTTTCTTGAGAAGAGCAGGGCTGCGAATGCGCGCCTTGAGGGCGGCGGATGCGACAGGAGAGGCCATGACCAGAGAGATTAGACACACAAGGGAGAGAAGAGTGGAGAGGAGGTCGTCCAGAAACCAATTGGCGACCGAAAGAAGAGAGGATGAAGAAGAAGATCGAGACGACAAGAAGGAGGAGGGAAGAGAAAAGGAGAGGAGGAAGAGGTGAGGTAGAAGTAGGAGAAAAGAAAACGGCCAGACCCATCTCTGCTCTTCGGCGCAGTGACCTCTGGCGGATACGGAGCTCAATTAGCTCGTTGGGGTGACGAGGGGCTACCGCGAGGTGGAGGTACAGTACATCAGGCGGTGCGACGACTCGAGGCACGCATGACTTGGCGACGACTGGAAGAAGAGAAGACGCCGGAGGTCCCCTTGGAGTTTTGTGGGGGAAGCCATCCCGGCGCGTGTATTCGAGGGGCCGATTGGGCCAACGACAGGTACTGTACCTTGGGGGCTCCTCGTTCCCTCCCGTCACAAACAAGGAGACAAGGAGCTTCGGTAGCCAAGGGATACAAGGAGGAAGAAAGATGGAGGGGTTCTCCAACTCCCCCCATCTCCATGGTGGGGCTAATCAGCCCATTGCTGCGCATTACACGACAATGATGAAGCGTTGTATGGCAGGGAGGATCGAGTTCGGGAGTTTCGACAAGTGGCCAGCCGAGATAAATTCGGCTTTCCTGAAGATGCGGTTATCGCCCTTCAATTGATGCCTTTGATCCATCTGGAAGCATTCGCTGCTATCGGCGAATGGGGACAATTTCACCCGAGCCAAAAAATTAAGGTGGGGTCTTACTCCAAGGTGACGTTTAAGGTGAGGGGAGCAGTGGGAAAGGTAAGTAAATGAAGCGGCTCAGCCACATTCCGACATCGCCGGCCGCTAAGTACCATGGACATCCATTCGACCGCATTCACCTCGAAGCTCAGCTCAGCGCCAGATGGACTAATTATTCGATCCTCTCAGATATTCTGTTTTAATTAACAGATACCAACAAATAGTATTTTCAGCTGGAGAAATTGTGTCGGTAAGGTACCCAGGCAGACTACAATCAATCCATGTTTCCAAGCGATAACAATGAACTGACTGGATCTGCACTCTCGAAGCATACATCCTGGATTGCCAACAATCCGTCACACATCAAATAGTCCTCATTCTCCCTCCATATCTTCCCAAACAGCCTCTCTTGAACCAACAGATACAAGTGAACAGGTATAGTCGCCCAACACAAGTCTTCAGTACCGAGATGAGGCTCAACTCCCCTCCCTCAGCCACCTCCGGCCCTGCCGCCCTTTTCTCCAAATGTGGGCTCCGTCATCCGGAACCGAGACACCCGTACCTGCCTGCTTTCTCCACCGTAAATGGCTCTCCCAGATCCGTACCACCTTCCGCCCGGCCGACAAATGCACGGACCAACGTCGGCACCAACTCGGTTATCACCACTTTTCAACCCAAGAACCTCTCTGAACAAACGACCCTTGAACCACTGCACCAGTTTACCCCGGATCTGGTCGGCAATTCCTGGCGAATCATGGCTGACGAATACTATCCCCGGCTCTCACTTGCTCGTCGCTGAGTCGTCCTTTGCTCCCAGACTGCTCCGTACTCTGACCGCCGAGCGCCGAACTGCTGCCATCCCCGGACTACGGACCCGCATCCCCCATCCTTTAGTCTTGGGATGTACTGTACATGCTGCAAGACCCCCTTGCTTGGTCTGTTTCGAAGAGGCATTGTTCTCCGGGGTTACGGACGGAAGAATCCTGGGACGAGGTTGGGGAATTCCGGGGTAGTCCATCCTCTGCCCTGATTATATATCTACCGTTGTATGGATGAAACCAGATGATACGGAGTAAGCAAGAGATGTTACGCGCACGAGTACGAATGGATGCATAAACTTCCTTAGGCAGGCACTGGCGTACGTTCGACCAAGACCCCGAGTTCCCATCCAATCGGCAAATACTCGTGACCAGAGTTATTCCTGCGAGTCTATAGTCGACACACGACGACGCTAAAGACCAACCTATTGTGACCGAAGTGCGTCTATATTGGTCACAATAGCCCCGAATGTGCCTGGCTGCTTTTGTCCGCGCAATGCCAGGCTCAACGCCGACAATCCTCTTTCTTCCGAGTCTCTCCTCAACAGCCTTCATTCCACGGGTTGATGACGGACGACCGACAATCCTCAAAACTTTGCATACTCGTCATGTTGATGTTTGTCTTCCCAGTATTGATGCAGATTGCTGTCAGTTTTTTAGTCATCTGTGGTCTTAGAGTCTGAAAGAACCTTAGTGCAGGCAACTCTCGACGAGTCTCATAAACACTCTCGCGGTCTCTACGTAGTATTATAGGTAGGTAGCTACGCATTGTGGGTTTCGGCCTGGGACAAACCCAGAAGATCAAGTTTCAACACCTATCTCGTGTAGTCGAAAGCTATTAAAGAAAGCTATGGGATTGACCCAGACATCTCCAACTTTTCTCCAAGTGGAATACCGTCTCGTTCAAGCGCCAGATGAGGATAGCCTAGTCCCCTAAATTTAGACAGTCGCTTCATTATTAATTCCAGAAAGTTTTCCTCGTTTGGTAGCGACACTGGGGCCATTAAAGCTACGCCCTGTTTGGGTTGTCATGACGAGTTTTCACGGTGCTTCTATAGGCAGCCAGGCAGCTCAGCAGGCCGGCCCCTACCCAGCGACACCGGTTCGAGCATCTTCATTGTTGTGTCAAGTCGTTCATCCTATATTTTCACCGAGCTTCTACAGGTATATGTGCCCTCAGTACCATTGGAGATTTCATATCTGTTCTTCAAGCGTCTAAACTTGCTCTTGTGTCCAAGACAGGCTAACCGAAAGAGAAGCCACACGTTCAATGAAATTGTCGTGTCTTTTCAGTTTATCTCTCCATACTTCTATTCCAGTTATTAGCTTTAATAGTTCCTCCTAGCCATATCCTGTCACATGAAAAATACCCTAATGAATAACTCCAGCTCCTCGTTGCAACCAAGTGGCTTGCTGGCATCGCTACCCTGGAATTTCACGCTGGAAATATTATCATTAAACTTCCCGTACAACATATCAAATATCCGTCCGTTCCACATGTAAGAATATATCGTTGATACCTGACCCTTGTGACGCTCTATCACTCCGCAGAGCTGATACCTCCATCCGTACGCTCTTCTCAATTGCGCTGCCACCGCATACAGCCACTGCGACAGTCCCGGAATGGTTACCAGCGGCACTACGCAAAAAGACTGCGATGTCTGGACGACCCTTTGTTTCCAGAATAGAGGAGGCATCGTAGTCATAAGTATCGTCCAATCCAAGCTCCGCCTCTTCCTTCAGCAGTTGGTCCGCTCTCTCACTTCCGACAGAGTCGCCCGAGTCGCTCGAGTCTATGGAAAATCGATCGAGTTCCATGCTCGCTCCCCTTTCCTGTCCTCGCTGCGCTGGCTCGGGGTCAGGGTCTGCGATTAACCTCTCTCGACTTTCGTCCGCCGGGCTTTCATGTACATCGGCGACCTTCTGACCATCTCCCGTCACTGCGACTTGAATCTTCACTAATATCCCCATGCCCTTTGCTCGAGACACAAGTCGCGAGACTCGCTGCAGATAGGGCTCCACGTGAGCTTTCCTGCGAGCGATGTAGAGAGCGTTGATCCTTCGCACGCGCCCATACGACTTGGATGTGAGCAAATCTTCGAGGATGGGTGTAGTGAATGATCCGCCAGTTGATGCTGCGACCAGTACCACAGTCTCGTATTGTCTCCAGTTTGGCATGTTGCCATATGGTCCTGAGAGAAGCACACGCAACGCACCATCGTTACCATTGAAACCGGATTTTCTAGCCCAGGTGTTAAGTGCCTTAGTAAAACCACTCTTCGTCTTCATGACCAACTGCACGTCATTGGTTGACGTCTCTGGGCTCGGGATGCTGGATATCGTAAACGGATGAGGGAACTGCCGTGGGAAAGCCGGTGACCAGATGAGAACATGTTGACCAGGGGTCCAATTGAAGCCAACATTACGGACCGTGACGACTGTCAGCTCATCATCGACAGAGTCCACTTGCGCCTGATGTGCATATCGAGTGAAGACTCCAGACGACAAGCCAACTCGGATGTTCCGCCATATCGGATTGGCAGATCTTGTAACAACATCCCAAGCAAATGCAACAACCGCGCACCAGATACTGAAAAGGTGGTGACCAGGCACATGTAATAGAAGAAATACCAGCAACGCAACGACCGAGATGATGTGCTGCAAGACAAAGAACTCATATCGCATACGGCGAAACGGCTTCCAAGTCGAGAGCAGTGTCCAGACAAGAACAATCCAGGCAGCTATTCCCCATTTTACCATGCCGACCGTTTGCAGCTCGGTCCAGAAGAAGTCGGCAGCCACCCATTCAGTGACGAAGAAGGCCCCGTGAATAGTTGCGCTAATGGCAAAAATGCGCGAAGCCCATCGATGGAACCAATTGATTCTCTCGTACGAGGTCCCTAAAACGAGACCGATAGGGTTGGTCCTAGCGGCGAGGAGGAAGGGCAGCGAAGTCTGAGTCGTGGTGATCCAGGCAGCGCGGAAGCCGAGTCTCTCGAGATACTTCTCATCATGTTTGATGGCCTTGTATGTCAACAGGAAGCTCACAAACGCAGCATACACAAGGAGCAGGAATGCTTTTCTAAGCGGCAGAGCGGCCAGCCACGTAGGGCGACGGCGGTAGAGGAATGAGCCGGAGACGGCGGCCCGTGGAAACTCGAACACTTTCTCAACTGTGGACGCCGAGTCTGTGCTTGACCGTGGCTCTCGTCTCTTTGTTCTAGGTGTGGAAGCGTGAGTGACTGGTTGGAAATGGTGAAAAAGATGTAAAGCTCACCTTTTTCGGGCAATATATGCAGTCGCGAATCTTGAAAGAAGTCCGCAGATGAGAACTGCAGCGATTGCGTACCAATACAAGGTAGCCAAGCCATGTTGCCTCACCGAGTCTTCACTTGGGTGGCCGTGGCCATGGCCATGCTCTTCCTCTTCCTCCTCATGTCCATGCTCATGGCCCTCGTGCCTTATGAACAGACTCATGGTGAAACGAGGGCAGGGTCCAGCGCTCTCATTGGTATCCGGGCAGGGGGTGGGATGGGTAGGCAGGCCTCGACGTTCAGCGGCGGGCCGGGCCGTTTCAGGCCTCGTCTTCGTCCGAGACTGGGGTCTCACAGGCGATGAACTCGTCTGTCAACTTCTCAAAAGTTCGCGAAAGGCTTTGATGCGCTTTGGAGATAAATTTGGTGGCCTACAGCCGACGACTTGAACAATTGCGCTGAAGGAAATCCAGCCACCGGCTTACGTATTGGTCCGGAACTTCCGAGCGGTAATTGGCCCAATTGTGAAAACCCTCTCAAATCAGCTCAACCTTTTACTAGCGCTCCATTCTTGGCGCTCTAAGCAATTTGTGAATTCGTCAATTCTGCAAATAGGTAGTCAATTCCTTCAGCGAGCCATACGGGACTCAATAATCATCCCGGATTAAGGCTTTCAAATATGTTGAAATAAACATCGCTTTACAAAATTCCCGTTCATCACGACTATCTATACGTGAAATTAGTTGTAGAGCGAAGTAAATGTTATATAGCAAGATTGTAATGTAGAAATAGCTGATACGCCTGTTCACATTTCCCTGGATCTCGCAGAGATGGGCATGTGCGACATAGAAATCTATATAACAGGATTATTTATGTTCCTTCATGTTGGGTATTGACTCTCTCTTTCTATAAATCCAACGCACCACGGATCGGTGTACAGATTGCGGCACAGGGCCGTTTAGACTTATGGTTGCTTCAGAACTGTAATCAGATTCAAGCCAACGTTATCGATACTTCCTAAGAGAAGATTGACTGTCTATGAAGCGCTTCTCACTTGGAGTTCGAAGTCGGATGGGCCTGGTTGGGCCTACAGTTCTTCCAGTACACCATCGACAATAATTTGAAAACGCATTATCCTATAAAATATCCTTAGTACATCATTAAGCATGCTCTCTCTAGAGGCAAAAAAGTATATCGACATCTCAAGATGTACTACTTAAGTCTTCAACCGGGTTCATAAATGGTATCCATCTAACAACTCGGCATCCTGCCATAACCTAGCATAGCATAGGCTCTGCGCTTCATCGACACATTTACCAAAACTATGACCTATTAGTTACAACGAATCTACATTTGGATTTCTATCTGCTAGGTTACTCGCCTACTCAATGTCTTTAAGAGGTAGGAGCGAAGGATTTATAGACGTAGAACATTATACGCTTGCCTTGCTGCAGCCTTGTGACTGTAGGACTAGGTATATTAATAGAAGATCAATATGATCACCCGAGCTCTAAGTGATTTCTGATAATGATGAAGGGTTTCATTCATAGACTAATCCGTAGTCTTCAGTAGAGTGGCTGGGCGTATGCCGCTTTGGAGGCGTGGACCATTGCAGGGTGATTTCGCACATAAGCCTGGACATGTTTTTTTTTCTCTTGACGAAGGTAGGTCGATAGAACGATACAACCTTTTCTTAACGACATTTCTAGGCCAACGGCGTATGTGAATGACCCTGATGTACAAAGACTTCAATCAACAACAAAAATCCCAGGATACCTGTATATAGGGTAAGCAACTCAGCAAAACCCAATTACACGTCTAACTAGTAGGTAGGGTTATGAATACATTGCGAAGTGAAGGTGACTCGGAGAAGATGACCGAGTGCCGGGAAATACAGTTCAAGAAGAAATCTCGATGCAAAAGCTACGTGACGAGATGGCGTGAGGTAGTGCTGGTAAGTTCCGTCCAAGGTATGTCAATGAATGCCGCAGCTGGAACGAGAGGTCCAAGTTTGGCATTTTCACCCAACTTTACTAACTTCTCGATACTGAACAGCGGTGACATCAAGAAGGTCAATACTCGTCAGCTTTGATCCCGAATCAGGCCCGTAAGTCGGTGTCAAAGGCGTCAACCACCTCAAGAAATCCCCACGGCTTCGTCACCCTTCATGTCACCACGGGAAGCGATACCGCTCACCGGGCCGGTGCGGTACAGCTTTAATGGTTCCGGAAGAGAGGTCTCACCCGAGGAATGAACGGGCTGTGGGCGGCATGATGGCTCGAAACCTGGCTACCGGAATATGTCGGCTCTTAGATCTGAGAGGGAGAAGGAATGCCAACTTGCGCCAGTACAAGGACGGCTTGGGCACTAATCAGGAGGAAAGTTTTCTGTCGGGTACCTGAGTGGTAGCGAAACTCTGTGGTAGTGCAAATATCGGTCGTCATCACGGTGTAGGCGTCTATGCAAGTCATTCTTCGTGCCGGAGGGGTCGTAATGGATGCGCAGGTGACCTCCATCGGCAGAGTTACCACCTTGAGGGATGAACACCTCGGTCATGTAATATCGAACGAGTTCTGCTTGTGTCGTTGACTGCATTCCTCTCATTCCCAAGGCTTTCTTCGAGTTGTGGTTGACATCCTTGTGAAAAAGGTCCTCAAGTCCTCAAAGTGATTAATCTCAGGCAGGAGATTCGGCCTCAGATCATGGCCTCAAATCTCACTGCATACGAGTCTCGATGGTACCTGGATCGATCACCGAACTGAGATTCTTATCTTCGCGGGGGGCCATCACATTCGATCGTTGGCATTCACATGCCTTGACGAATGGAACTTGTGCCATTTCTCAGTAAAGGCGGCGACACGTGTTTGGGCAGTCGCACGCGACTCCCACACCAGCAAATAGTACGTCAAGACAATGGTTGTCATTTGACCTGAATAGACGGATTTACCCCTCTTTTCGATGCCTCCCCCGCGGGCAATGTAGGGTTCCATCTCACCTCCAAAACATGGGGTTGTAATGCCAAGCTCCCATCGTTGGACTCCTAGACTGCCCGGCAGGCACACAGACTCTCTCGTATGCATCATGGGTGCACGCAATATTGGGATTCTGTCTTGGATTTCAGCATACTCGGGCTGGCGAACAAGGTGCAGCCTAATGCAGCATCGGATCGACGGAGCCGCGGGAGGGACCGGCATCGCATTCTTCGGCTTGAGGAACGGCCGTTTTTCGCGTGTTACATTTTCCCATGTTTCAAATTGCCTGTTACGGAGCAGAGGACCGGCAACGACCTGATGTGAATGACGATGGTGGGCTGAGCGGGTGCGTGAATTTACTGAACCTCAACCGGGACGCGAGTCAAATGCCCTGCCTCCCTGTACGATGCTTGTTCTCTTTGCGATGCATTGTGACAAGTGCTTTGGGTACCAACAAAGAATAATTACGCAAAGAGTACAAAGCTGAACGAGCCCTGCCATAAACAGGGCGCATCAAGCCGAGCACGCGTTTATGATGGCAGCCTCAGATGCTTGAGGCATATGCCGAAGCTGATATTGGTGAGCAGACCCTGAAATTTGAACAACTTTATGCCTTGTATGCAGACGACATGGATGAGATCGGGGATGCATCGTCCCAAAATCCGTCCCACTTGACCTCTGACACGTGGGAGTTTTCGTGCTCGTCCGTCTGAGGGAATACGAATATGGACGGTCCAGGGCCGCGTCTCTTGTCGCCGAGAGCACACAGACGCCGTGCATAGGTCTTTGCTGGCAATCATTCCATTCCAGTCCAGTCAATGTCGCCATCATGGCCAAACCTGCCCAAGACTTCTCGCCTCACTCGCGACTTTTTGTCCCACGTCTAGGGCCTCTCTTGGGCTGGGCTGGGCTGCTGTCCCTCGTTCTCGTCCCATCCTCCGGTTCCCTTCTGCGGGCGGGCCGATGAGCACCAAAAGGCGACAGTCTAGAGAATGAATAGCGAGAATAAGTTGCGTGAGTAGCGTGCCGCGGCCCGCAAATGCCCCAAAAGCTTAGCGTCCATGTCCAGCTTTGCCAGCCCCCAACTTGCCAACCCCCCAAAGCACCCCTCTGCAGCCTGTTGACGCACTGGCACCCCTCCATCGTGACCTGGGGCTTGCAGCTAGGCTTTGGTGGTCATTGCTGTGTCAAGCTGATTGTCGTGCAGCAGGTAGTTAAGGTGCTGCTGGAGGGGGGGTTGGAGGGGAGTGAGGAGGAGGGGCCAGTTGGCTCGTGGCCTGCAGGGCTTCCATGCAACCAGATCGATGCTTCATCAAGTGGTTTATCGCCATGGCCTCTTTCACATGATTATTCCTGCTCGAGACGTGATGGATGTCTGGCCCGTGCTATAGTTCAGGGAGGATGAGGCACAGCCTGCCTGGCTGAGCTGGCTGACGCTGATGCCCAGACATGTTTCTGGTTTTCCCAGCGTCGTGTTGGTACTGATCACCCCCTCCAACTCGGACGAAGGAACCCACCGCAGTTTCAGCGCCTCGCTGATTAATGCCCAGTTGACAGCCTTGATTGGACTTGGGGGGGCCTCGAACAGATGAGAGACACGACGCGTGCTGTGAGCCAGTCTGTCGAGCATGTGAAGAGCCATCTTTCCCAGCCGAGCGGGTAAAACAATGGTTTCTTGGGAGCACGTCATCTGATACCGTGGAATTCTAGACAACTTGTGAGAGGGCTGTGAGAGGGGAGATGCTGTGCCATGTTTAAAAAGTCCCGTCTGCTGTGTCGTCCAGCCTGCAGGACTGAATAATCAACGGTCGACGGGAGTTGCACAAGCAGAAGAGCATTTGAGTACCTTACTCCAGTGCTTACTCCGTTCCCTTCTTCACCTACGGAACTCGCCGGGAGACGCATCAATACGAGCAACTACCGTTGTCCTACGCACGCACGCAACGCTTTGCCACTCCTCGGTTGCAGTGCAGGCTGCAAGGGCCCCCAATTTTACGCTTGCTTTTTGAGTTGTGCAGAGGCAAAGGTCGCGATCCTCTTTTGACCCTCATATCCAATCCTCCAATCCTCCAATCCAGACAAAACGCTGCTTGCCACTGGTCGCTTTCTCGTCTCTCCACTGCGACATCGGCCGGGGGACGGTTGGTTGCTCCAGCTTGACTAACAAGTCCACGAGGGTAAGGTGATGTTGTGGCCGAGAGTTGCCTATCCTGTACCAAGTGTCTGTTGGATAACCAGTTAAAATAGGGCCAGACTTGTTTAATTTAACCCAACGAACGGTCGTGCCACCAGGCGATCACTTGGTAAGACGCCGCACACGATCCTGTTTGGGCAGAGACACACAGGTGACAAAGCTCGGCATCACCGCCTGCGAGGTTTCGAGCATTGCCCGGAATTTTGCTATGACCATCTGTCACTGAGATTGAGATGCAGCGACGGTCCTCATCTCGCCTTGCTCTCCTGCATTGAACCAAAACACCTCCTTGATACCCCGTTAATCTCTGCCTCATCTCGGAGTCCCGCGCCGAAACAAACAGCACAACGTCAACAACCCAACCCAACCCTCTTGTTCCTCCGGTTCCTCTTCTCAGGTGGATCGAAAGAGGACTTGACTAAAAGCCGCTCCCCTCACGACGCTATTCTCGTTGTGCATGGCACCACGAGCAGCGGATCCCTTGGAACGAAGACGCTACGCCGCTCTCTCTTCCTCCCAGACAAGTCAGAGTCGCTGAAAGCCCTACCCTTATCCACCGCCCTGCATCTTCACCGCCCAACCATCCCTGCACCAGAGACAACAAGACTGAACAAGCCCTGGCCCTTGACCGTCTTGGCTTCTCACCCCCCCTGGACGCTATTCCCGCAGTCTCCTCCACTTGGGTCGACCGGGTTGCTGTGGTTTAAGACAAAGAAACGCCACGCGAAAAAAGAGAGAGAGAAAGCTCTAACGTTAACAAGACGTCCTGGTAAAGCTATCTGTTTTTTTTCCTCTTCACAGCTGCTAGTCTTTCCTTGACTGGTTCATCTGCCCCATCCTCCCCGCAGGTCGCTTGCTGGTCGTCATATTAAGAGGCCCTGCAGACCGCAACTTCTAAGCCAGTCGTTTCTCCCGTAACGCCCTTTTTCGCTTCACCGCGTTCGCAGTAACGCCTCGCTTGGTTGGACTGGGACCGGAAATTGCGTCTTGCGTCTGGTCATTTCTTGTTTTGGGGAATGTGAATGTTGTTGTAAGGCTTCGCGAGAGAAAGAGGCGCTCCCATATTTGACCGGCACCGGTCTCCTGTTCTTTGATCTTCCCTCCCTCTTCATCCTCTTCTCCTGCTCAGGTCATCGAATCTCAAATCACAAAAGCCTCCGTCGAATGTATACATCATGGAGGAACGATCAAGCTCTAGGGCGTCGGGAACGACCTATCACAGCTTCAACACCATTGAGCTGTTTGAGCCTGCATCACCTCCACGACCACCCGTCACCTACGACAGCAAGAGCCTGCAGCATCTAGAGCACCTGCAGCTCGAGCTGCAACGCCAGCAGCGCGATGCTCAACAACGTGAGGTCCAAGCCGCAAGGGAACAACGTCCTGGCACGGCGACTAAGATGCAAAGGCAAGACTCGGGATACGAGTCGACCACTCCTCCGCGTCGAGCATCGACCTCCAACTCTCGCCCCTCGGTAGCCAGACGCTCCTCCAACGGTTCGTCCAGTGGCGGAGGTGGCGTCGCAGCCCGCTTCCGCAACAGACCCTCGTTCCGTCGAGCAGCCAAGTCGCAGCAGCAGGGCCCTCGCGGGAGCAACCAATCTCTTCACCTCGTCCGTTCCAACCCGTCCCAATCCAACAACGCCTTCTTCCACTTCCCCTCCCCGGACCCGATCCAGCTCGCCGACTCTACCCCCGACGCCCGCGTCGCTCCCACGCCCGCGCCTACTCCTCCGCCGCAGACGACGCATTACTGGACGAGCGATCGAACACGTCGTCTCGAGTACGCGGCCATTGACGCAGCCACTCGCGGCGTCAAAGGATGGATAATGAAGCATCTCATCCCGGACTGCTTTGTTCCCAAGGAGAACAGACACGTGCCCTTTGACGACGAATCAGGCAGCGTCCGTCGTTATAGGCTGGATCTGGAAGACGACAGGGACGAAAAGGTCGTATCGATCAAGGGCTTTCGCCGACGGAGGGGTTGGCGCTTTTGGCGACGTCGCAAGAACGACGCCCCTATTCCCACCATCTGATTATATTTATAACCCCCCAGTAATGGTTTTTGCGGCTATCTGACACTTTTTTATTTTAATACTGGCATAGCATCGTCGGCGTTATATACCCTCTGGCCTTTCTGTCATGGCATACAGGCTTGCATAAGATACAGGATTACTCTCTATTTTTGGGTTGGTTGATTTGCATATAGTAGCGATGGCATGATACAGCAAGATGAGCGAGTTGGCATGAGGAACGAGGGATGAAAGAACAAGAGAACAAGGATGATTTTATATTTGAGGAGTCACTGATACATGATACATGAGAAAGCAGGTAGTAAGTTGCATTCAAGTGCCTTGTTTGTAAACAGTCAACTATGGCGCAATATATTGCTTTGTTCAAGTTAACAGCACTTTATGGGGAAGGAAATAATGAGATGCGATGATCAATGAAAAGTACTTCGCGTTCCTGGGTTTGTTCGCTCTCTGTTCCTGAACAGCCTCTTCATTTCGGTGAACAAGCTCCATGGCTGAACCACAGAATATCGCATAATATGCGTATATGAACTTGAGCGGCTCCCCTCTGCATTCGGTCAACTAACACATCAGTCAAGCCCTCGCAGCTGATAAACAGGGCAACAAATCCTCCCTCTATCACGAAACAACATTGTACATTTCGTCTCCTCAAGTCTATCAATAGCTCTCAATATGGAGTGGCAACACTGTTCACAGGAAGAGTCTCAACCTGACCACGAAATGCTTCTACACTGCGAGAGCGACTTGGTGGCCTTGGAAGAAGCCATTTCTGCACAGAATGAACTCATTTCTTCCTTGACTGAGAGACTGGAGACTCTGGAAGGTGCTTCGTGCCTTGTGGATCGGCTCGAAGAGCTTGAAAGAGAAGTTTCGGGTTTGACGGGGGAGCCATTGCCCTCTGAGGGACCTGTGGAAGCGAGGATCGAGCGTATTGGCATACTGATCGATGACTTCGCAGAATGGCCGGATATGGCTCAAGAGTTCGACCCCACCTCCGAAACATCTCAGGAAGATGAATCTGACCAGTTAGCCGCCGAGGCTCTGGTAGAGCTGTCGCGGCAGGCAACACTTGTAATCCGATCACGGCCCTCTTCACCTGAGCTGACATTCGACCAGACCGAACCCATCGACGCGCTAGGAGATATGGTAATCGATAGTCCGGCGTCACTCGGTAGTGACGAGCAAACTGTACCTCTGAGTCCTCTACTTCAACAAAACGAACCAGTCGCCGCGTCAAGTGACATGGAAGTTGATAGCCCAGCGCTACTTGGCAGTGACGAGCACCCCGCGCTCTTGAGCCCTCTGCTGTCAAGACTTAACTTGGAACTTGGCAAGCTTCAGCAGGAAGAAGGGCGTACATGCGAGAGGCCAGCGTACAGGCAGCTCCGTGGACAGGGAGTTCCTAGAAACGAATCACTGCGAACAAGCCGGAGAATCCGCAAGAATTTGTTCAGAAAGAGCCGTGAGAAGCAAACTACCGATGAATCCCTTGATGTACTACCGCCACTTTGGGAAGTTGATGCTGAAATACAACAGGAACCTGCGCCATCGTCTACTGAAGAGCCTCAATCCGTCTCAGAGCTGAGCCCTACCAAGATCCCCTCCGGTCCAGCTCAAGCTGGTAACTCTTGGCGTCCCCTCAATCCTCCATCCTCGAAGCATGTCCGAAGGTCGTCTCGCATTGCTGAACGCACCCCCAGACGAACACCGCTGCCTTCTTCCCGTCCGGCGACGCAAAAAAGTGCTGCTGTTAACCAAACACAACAGAGGAAGAAGTCAAAGGGTCCTAATCGTAGAACCGATCCAACCAAAGAACCATTTGTAACAGGAGAATCGAGCAAGACGAGGTTCGAATGGTACTCAAGTTCCCTGTCACTGACTGATTTTTGGGAGGAATGGTACGAGGGCACCCACGGTCGACCACCCTTCGAATTGCTGGAAGATGAATACGGTCACGGATGGAGAAATGGAGTTCCCGGAGACAAAAGATACTTTAGAGAGGAAATATGGAAGCGTCGAAAGATTGTCCAAGGCATGAACAGATTGGCGGAAAAGCACAATGTCCCTATCCGGGAGATGGCCGCAAGGTTGGACAGGGACGTTGGCAAAACCCTTTTCTGGAAAGCCATCAAAGATAAACGGGATCCTTTCACGTTGA
>JALNIO010002129.1:46246-58334 GCA_023509875.1 Rugonectria rugulosa | reverse complement strand
GTTTCGGTATTAGATAGATTGCTCTGGAATTTAGGGAGTTTGCACAGAAATGAAGAGTCTATCATATCAGCCATTAACGAGGAATTGCTTACTTTTTCTTTTCAATGCATAAGCGAAATATTTACATGATTTATTGGGGATATTCTTTAATCGTAAACCTCGCCCGCCCGATTTTCCTACCTCAAGAAGAACCCCCTCAATGCTCCCGATTTAACACAATGACAACGGTCACGGCCAGTTACCCCTTGGCAGGCCTAAACTTCTGCCATTTCATTTAATTTCTAATTTTGTAAACGCAAGGTAAAAGCCCGCATACGAACAAGTGGCAACATTGTTCGGGTTGAAGTCTCCTTCCATGAATATTGAGGCGAGTACTCATCAGCTCCCACACTCAAGCCTCTAGCAGATAAATTTCTCTCGTCATGTACAGGCACCACCCTTTACCATGGAACAAAGACAACTTTGAGATTATAATGTACTGTTCTCAGAATAATTAGTGGTGTTGGACACACAATTCCTGCGTGTTCGCCAACCAACAAACAATAATATTTGAACAAAGCTCTTTCAGGCTCCGAACGTCCCTTTTGTCTGCCATGATGAGTCCAGCGCAGAACAATGAAAGCTCAACATTACATATACGGACTGGTAGCCACCAACAGAGTGACATCTTCTTTTCCAAACCAGATAAGCTAGTTTCTAGCCATCACTGATCGCAAGACGTGTCGCTGATAGCTAGGGATCAACTGGCTGCATCTACAAAACCAAACTCACCTTACAACAGAAACTTACCAAGAAACCCTTCAACATGTGCATCTTACTATTGATTCACTTGACCAACTGCGAGACTCGGCGAATCGCCTTGCTGAGCGACAAAGTATGCGTCTACCACCCCATGGAGACGCCACCACCTTGCGAGCATCGCCTCGAGATGCAAAACCCCAAGAAGCACAACCCCAATTCCCGAATGCCCGCGGGATTATGCTCCAGTCACGGCGACTGCTGCAAGCTCGTCCCGAGAATCTTCTGCGTCGGTGCAGACGGGCTGTGCGCCGGGTCGGCCGTCACCTATCACGCTGTCGTTGAGAAGCAGGACGCCAGTAGCTTCCTGAGATGGCTCCCCGAACCCTCTATTCTCTCCGACGACATCGATTCTACTGACCAGAATCACGCCGGTATCCGCGAGGCGCTGTTCGACTCTGGAGTAGCAGCGTGGGAACTCGTCAGGGAAGCTCAGTTCATCAAGGCGCAAATGGAATCTGCCCGCAAGGATGGCGACGAGAAGAAGTACAAGGTCTGGGAATGCGAGGATAAAAGCGCCAAGGAGTGTTTCGACCGCATCATGGGAGGCGACATCAAGCGGATTGTTGACGAGTGGGAGAGCCTGTCGTCCAAGGGCCAAATGGAGCCGTGTCCAGCCAAAGCTTCTAATGCGAATGCGAGCCAACAACAATGGTACGAGATGTTTCAGTTTGTCGACATGATGGATCCCAAGTTATATCAAACAACCAAACGTGACACTCGTGGTCCTTTTCAAAGAGCTGCTCGAGAAGACGGTGGTTTTGGTCGCAACCATCTGGTAGCAATCCCTTCACCGTCGATCTCCTCGTTGCCCACGATGCCCGAGTCTCTCTCCACAGCTGCCAAAGAGATTGGCAGCTTTGAGGACGTCAAGAGAGTTTTATTGGCCGTGAACAATAAGCTTCTCCATATTCTTGAGAATACCCGCGGCATCAGCGATTTGGAAGAGGACATGTGGGATCTTCGGGAGAGAGTGGCAGAGATTGGGGACAGGCAGAAGGAGGCTGCTGCTTCGCCTGCCAGGAAACGTCGGATGCCTATCCCCCCCGTACGCGACTTGATGAATCAATGTAGCTCTGCGGGATTATTACAACGGATTAATTCGGAGAGGCATCCCCAGTTCGCTGAGCGTGCTGCCTTTGTGCCTCCGCCGCCAGGATTCGAGCAACCTCGACTGAACGGTTTCCATGAAGGGTCACATCCATGGCAAAGGAATCACCTGGGGACCAGCTTCAACCTTCCAGGAGGTCGCAAGTTATGCAAGCAGTCACTGGAGCCGCTCACCTCAGTCGCGCCAGTTCACTACCTGCCTCCCTTCCAACAACCTCTGCCCCCGGTGATCAACAGAGCCTCGACCACGCCAGCCAGGCCACGCAGAAACGCACCTCCTCCGATCCTCCTGCCTCAGTCTTCCATCCCCATCACCTCGATGCCAGGGCCCTTCACGCCAGAGCAACAGATGATCAAGGTGAGTGCCCCTCCAGGAGCCCCCAAGAAGGGCGTAGCCGCGGGGATCCGGGCTACCCCTTGGGAACCAGACTCCCCCTGCCCGCTTCCGAACGAGAGAGGTAATCTCAGATCTACTTCTAGGCTCAATCGGGGCACTGGACAGTTGCCTGAGTTTCTTGATTATCGTGGTTAATGGACAGGACCAACGGGTGGTGGCGCAATGGGGGAAGAGAACTTGTGGTAAGATGGACCCTCGATATCTTCTGTAAGATGTCAAGACTCGGGCGAGGAAGAGGCTTAAACTGACACGGGAGTGCAGATAATTCATGCGGGACATTGATCCGATTTCCTGCGAGTTCAGCAAAAGGAGTTTACTAAAATTGCATAATTATTATTTAACAGAATAATTAAAAAAAGAAAAAGATAAGGAAAACTACATAGAACATATAGAATGACAACTTAGAACGCGCTGGTCACATTGCTCCTCGTTTCCTATGTTAAATAAAACAGATTTACAACCAGGCACCGCTCCAAGTTGTGAGGACAGGCAAACATCAGAGATGATCAGGAAAGCATCTGACTGATCACAGCTGCATGTCAGATACGAAAGGCGTAATCTTGAATTCCCCTTTTTCTTGCGTATTACCGGGTGAAGGGTGATGTGTCATTGTTCGTTCAAAAACATCCCAGTTCCTCACTTCAGGTCAACTCGTCTATCATACTTCCCACCCAAAAGTAAGAGCCGCCATACCCGGTCATATTAAATCACAAGATACTTGTCGATGCCTTGTCTCTCAATCCTCAGTGGTGCTGCACAGCAAATGATCAGAGTTAAAAGCCGTTCCAGGCAGCTATGCTCAGGATCAACGTCACCACGCAGAAGCGCGTGATTATTCTGCCCGACACAAGAACGCCTTGCGGTTCGCCCAGCATCGTATGCAGATAGTCATCAATGCCCATATATATCTTATCCGACCATTGGTCCCTTCTCGCGGAGTTGCAGATGAATGGTCATCCCCCCACACTCATCACAACACCAAAGAGGGCCTCCTGCAGAGATGAGGGTTCGTGTCGCGGGCAGATTGGTTATCTCGATCTGCATGGTTGCCTTCAGAGGACGGCCCTCTGTGAGTCGCCATTGAGCATGGCGTGCAAGTCGCTTTGGGTTGCAATATTTGGGCTGCGTTTAGGGAATATTTTCTCATCATCCTTTCTTCGTGCTCCTCAATATTTTCTCCTCTAAAATATCCATCGTGTCTTGCCCAAACTGTTCGAGCTGGCATAAGCACTCATCTGTTTAAATCATGTAGGACGATTCCAAGCACCCTGTAGGACGCATCCAGGAGCTCATCCGCAAGCTCTCTAATGGGAAGCTCCAGGGGACAGAAACGGAAAACTCATTTGGCAGCAGAGATCAGGACAATATTCATCGCCAATTAGGCCGAACCATAGACACTGCTTCGTCGAAATATGTGCCAAAGGCAACAGAACGTCCACCAGCTGGGGCACTTACAACAAAGATACCGGCCATGAACAGCCTGTTCGAGCCTGTCCAAGAGGCCATGAAGGAGCCAAGCGCACCTCCTTCGCCAATCGATTTCGATGAATCGGACTACCCACCACCCGAGTGCTCTTTTCAGACTTTGCCAACTGAAGTTGATGACAGCGACGCCCAATCAGACAGTGAGGCGACCGAAAAGGCGACTCCTGAGTCGGCGAGGATGGCGGCGATCGAGAATGAGCTCCAGGATTCGATAAAGGATCGTGAAATCATACAGCATGAGCTCCGAGAAACGAGGGCGCGTCTCAGCGCCAAGGATGATAAGATTGACCAGCTGATGAAGCAAATGAGTTTCAGGCATCAGATAACCGAGGATCGAATGGAAGACTTCCAGGCACAAATTTCCACGCTGAGAAGGGAAAGGGACGCGTATGAAGGTCAGAGGCAGGAGCTTGAAGAAGAGTTAGCCAGGAAGAATGATCAGATTGATCAATTGGAGCAACAGCTTCGAGAGGCGAAACACAAGATTGAAGCCATGGCCGAAGAACGTAGAGCTGACGAGATTCTGCATCGACAGGAGCTTCAACGGCAATAGCTCGAGCAACTCAGGAAAGAGTCGGAGATCCTTGAGGCATTCAAGGAGCAGAATAACCGCACTATACGTCAGTTTATAGAGCATTCTCGAGATGGACTGTCGCAGGGTCATGGCGACAATCTACGAGACGACTTGGGGGACGGAGACTCGTTTGACGGATACATGTTGTCCAGCGAGCATGACAGATTGCGCCCCGCAGGCTCTGGGAGCGACTTCACACATACGGGGGATAGCAGGCCGTACGACTCTCTGCAGCTGGCTCGACAGCGAAGCGCTCCCTCACCCTCCAGCCTGGCACGTTCAGGGGGGCTTTCATGGCGCCCCAGCGAGCCCGATCTGTCTCGCCCTAGATTGATGCCCGCGACGGACGACCGACCTAGTAAGAGCGGTAGTAAAGGCGGAAAGAATCTGAAGCTGTCTCGACCAAAAAGAGATCGAACAAAGATGTCAGTGACGAGATGATGCTGTACCTGGTGCTCTAGCTGATTGAAGGGCTTAGGAACGTGTTGGCGTTTTTGACGACTTGACAAAGCAACAAGAGGTGTATGAACAGAACGATTGAATTGAATTTACTTCATTGATATAGTTTCCTTGTTGAAATTGATTATTTTTTTAATGAATACTCTCAGATTCATGAGTGAAGGTTGCTCAGGAAGTGGCAGAGCTTCCGTGGCCGCTGTGAGCAGGCAATTCGTGCTGACTAACACTGCCTTAGTCATCCCCATTTCCCCCAAACGCGCCCACTGACCCCTGACACGTCTCCTCAGCGAAGCACGAGCACAAGCCAGATAATCATATCGCAATCGCATCGTCACCTTCTCTGCTGCTTATTATTCCCCTCCCTCCCTTCAAGTCCGCTTTCGACGTCCCGGGATACTTTCTTCGTCGCTCTTTTACCCGCCTTTCTTTTACTTGACCAGAGGTCACATTTCAACCGCAATCATGACTCGCGCCCAGCAGACCATCTCCTTTGCTCTCCTCGTCTCTTCGGTATGAAAGGCGCTCCCCTCGTCTCCTGACTTCCGTTTAGAGCAATTGGCTGACCTGATACTACGATTTAGCTCTACCTCGCCCTCTTCCTCGAGCTCATCCCCCTCCCTCCCTTGATCCAGGAGCAAATCGTCCCAGTCGTACGTCCCTACATCCACAACCCCTACTTTCGAATCCCTCCCTCCCAACTCTAACACTCTTCTACAGCTTCCCTTCTGGGCCCTCGTCTCCTTTGGTGCATTCCTCCTCTTCCGCCTCGGCTGGGGCATCCTCACCTTCAACGACGTCCCCGACGCCCACAAGGAACTCATGGCAGAGATCGACCAGGCCAAGGTCGACCTGAGGAAGCTGGGCGTCGACGTCGACTAAACGAGCTGCCGCACCACGAAACACTTTGCATGCAACCTGGCACAACGGTGGTACGAGGGAGGAAATTTAATGGACATAGAGAAAAAAGAACTGGCTGTACGATAGTCAAGGGCGTTAACGCTGCGGCCTACATACAATGAGATGGCTACTCAATATATTAATCGGATGCCCACATGGTGGCACTTTGAACATGTGTGCAGGTCAATCTTTTCGGGCTGTCAAACGGAGATTGTTTGATTCTCTCATCAAGCCAGCCTCTCCTTTCAGAGCTCCATCGGGCTTTGGTGGCTAAAGGAAAGGGTTCAGCGCTGACAATTGTACCGATCTCTCCAAGCTACCCCTTGTACTCCAAATACTACTGTAAAAGGAGTGGTATGAGTGCCATTCGGGATATAGTCGTGAGCCAGCACATCTTGCGTAGTGCAAGGTGCACCTTAAGTAGGTCACCAGGTCCATATGTAAGACGTTTCTGAGCGGCATATGGATTGCCATCTTAATGACTTCATGTGGTATCTTTGGTCTGCCCATACTCCTTCTTTATGCCCGATAATGATATGCGTCCAGCGCTCTGAAAAGACCCTTTGTGATGAACACGATACCCGTAACTACCTCATTACTCATTTCAACCCTTGAATCGCATCATGCGCCATCCCCAACCATTAATGCCACAATAGTATGCACGGCAGTCTTTAACCTCTCCCCCCCATCTACCAACTCTGCAAATAGCTTGGGCATCTTGCCGAGTGAGGCGCGTTCGTCCATTTGATGCCCTTGTGCAAGGTCAGTGATCATTCGACAGACACATGCGTTGTAGAGACTCACATTTTCCGGGGACACCAATCATAACCGCCAGCTGGCTTTGTGCTTCTCCTGTCCAGTCGAATCCAATCTTCCACTCGAAGCGAACACTGCAGAACTCATCTCCTGGTATGGGCACCTCAAACCAATGTCGATCCATGTACCGGATCAGATCGGCCTGTCTGATGGCCCCATCCTCTTCCAACGTGTCTTCTTCATCACTAGTTTTCCTTCTCTTCGACTTCCGCTTTCGCATTTTCCCAGTGGCTTCTACTACAGCATCCTTGGACCCGAGTTTCTCTTCAAGTTGGCACCAGAAGGCGGCGCGTTCCACGGCGACTCGCGCCCATTCGCCCATGGCCCACGACACGACTCCCACATTACGCTGCATTGTTCGATTACAATCGCCACTGCAGATCTTGTTGAGAAAAGGGCCCAGCTCGCTTCGGGCAGCCGGTTCCAGCGCTACTACATCCAAATTAAGAATGGTAAGATCCAGGGCGTTGACAACGAGGTCAATCTTTGCTGTGAAGAGGCCAGGGAAGTCGCGTGAGCGCAGAGTTATCGAGTGCAGTTGTCGCAATGGTGAACCGGTTTCGCTTGGTAGAATCGACAACTTCGAAGTAAGAGAGAAGGCGTTAAACAGTTCGAGATATGGAAGCTCTTCCTCTGCAGTCATCAACACTGGATGGTGTGATTTGATTGCCGTCTCGTCGTCCACTTCCTCGGAGCTCTGCGGTACGGAGGACTTCGGCTTTCCAAATGGTAAAAGACCTATTGGATTCAGGACTGCCTTAACTAGCAATTGAGACGCCAGAAGTGGTCGCTCAGAGCCTGCTGAGGGCTGTTGGCGTTTTAAAAGCCCGATAACTTCATCAGGGTCTGCGGGGGCTAAAATGCGATCAGATTGGTGCATTGCCCGAATGCGCTCGTTCTCCCTTTGCGTTGTTCTCAGGTCCTTTTTCAATTCCTCGATTTCCTTGAGCAGCGCATCCCTCTCTGCTTTCTTCTCAGCATTGGGATCGAGAACTCGAACTTTTCTTGGGCTGCTTGATAAGGATTCATCAGCTTCAGTTGCTTGTGCTGCTGCCCTCCTTCTCTCCAATGTCGCCTGTGAAATGCCCTTTTTTGGCGATGTGAGACTCGCTGATCTTCGATGTGACCGTAGGTTGGAAAGGGGACTAGTCTTTTGTTTTTGCCTCCAGCGCATGGGGCTTGAATGGATTCCTCGAGGCGACGCTACCGATGCGGTGCCAGGCGCAGAGGGAGGCAACTCTGGCTCAAATCTTTCTGGAGGGGGCATCGCAGTAGAATCGGCGTCAGGCAGGTTTGGAGGAGGAGATCTTCGGAGCACATTGCCCAGGAACGGATTGGCCTCTTCCTCGTCGGAACCCGGAGGTGGGAATGGGCGAGGGTTGGGTCTGTTGGGTGTTCGTTTCGGTGGTGCTTGCAGGCCCCGTTCAACGCGTCTCGTTTGCCGTGCCTCCGTAGGCGTCAGCTCTGAGTCATTGGTAGGTCTCACATCACTCGATAGCAAGCTCTTTTCCAATTGCTTAGCAAAGAGCTGTGAGGGGCTTTCCTGGTCTATTTCCATGCGAAGTGGGTGTGTTCGCGCAGGCACTTGCTCCGAGCCACCGAGACTTTTACTCGACAGTTTACTCCTTTCCAATTGCCTCGCCAGACCTTCCGATGGGCTCTCCTGATGTGCTTCGCTGGTCATCGGTGCGTCTGTCTGCGTATACTCTGGATCACCGCGACTCCTACTCGACAGTTTACTCTTTTCCAATTGCCTCGCCAAAATTTCTGAGGAGCTCCCCTGGTCTTTAGTATTGAACATTCGTGTGTCTGCATTCGTATGTTCTGGGTCACCGCGACTCCTACTCGACAGTTTGCTCCTTTCCAATAGGTCCGCCAAGAGCTTTGAGGGCGTCTCTAACTCTTCTTCATCGCGAAGTCGCTGGAAATGTGCAACTTTCGGGATGTCTTTTTGAGGTGACTGCGATCGCCTGCGTTCAAGTACATCAGGATTATGACGCGCCAGGCTGGCTTTGGTGGGCGATGCGAAAGATGGGCGTTTGCGTTGCGAGGGTCGTTCTGGTGAGGGCGCATTCGTAGATTCGCTGGGAATCTCAAGAGAGGTGCGCGGCGAGGTGCGTCGGCGCTTCGGGGCAGATTCCTCCATGGCTTAATTATTTCGGAAAATGAAAGTATGGTCTTCAAGGCTCGGACATGTCGATATTTATTATTTTCTGTGCTGTGTCGCTTTGTAGAAATTGAAAGCTTAGACGAGCTGCGCTTGGTAGACTTGGTCGCATCTGGAGGCGATTGTTTACTTGAACTGAGCCAGTCGCGTCCGTCTAAGTGGGCCTCACCGCCTGCCAATTGTGGGAGACCGTTCCTCCTTGTAAGACATGCATGCCATAAGCTGGGCGTGCCTATTTTACTCCAAGTGCAGCTGACGACAAGTCAAACAGTCAGATCATTATTCCTTCAACACCTAAAAAGTCCTTTTGCACTCTATTATCATTTTATCAGAGCGTTGCTAAGTCTTTGCATGCGCCCATGACAAGAAACACGGCAACATGTGATAAAATGAGGCACGTGATACTCTGTCACAAAGCAAAGACCTTGCGGCCCCATTCATCCGGAGCACAGGTACGTACCGGGACCGGATCTTATCAGGTTGGCTCCCGCCTGCATTGGTAATTAAACTTGCCCCGATGACGTCCGAGGCAAATGGCGGACTTCCGAGTCAAGACTCTAAACAAGTTCATCGCAAATTGTTGCTCGACCATATTTCCGCAGCCTCTTTGCCCAAAAACAAAACACCACCCAACACTTGACAAATGCAGTCGCGATAACATTTCCTTTTTTATCTCTCCGAAACTTTCAATATGTCAATTTCTACAAGATTGGGGCCCAAACTAAGGCCGTTATTGTCCTCGGCGACTAATGCCAGATCATTTGCCAGTAAAACTACAACAGAAGAATGGCCACAAAGAACTCCTCTAGGCTCGTACTACGAGACTATCCTTCACCATCCTACACAATATCGAAGACCAGGGACTTCAAAAACTCCCGCAAACACAGAAACTCCGACCCCGAGAAAGCGACAACCAAAACCCAAGCCAGAAGACACCCCAAAGAAAGCGACTTCGTCCTCATCCAGTTCACCACCACCGGCCGAAACGCGTCCTGCTCCTGGCGAGCAGACCCCTGAAGAACGGTTGCGCGTCATCTTTGGTTCTCGCGTCCTGACTCCGGAAGAAATGGCCAAGCGCATGGCAACGAAAAAGTCTCAATCCATATCCATTGCCGGCGTTCTCGTCCCACCCAAGCCTGAAGAGCCAGACAACTGCTGCATGAGCGGCTGCGTCAACTGCGTATGGGAACGGTTTCGAGAAGACATGGAGGAGTGGACGCTCAGGAGTACCGAAGCGCAGAGAGCACTGGCGGAACAGTCAAGTTCCATGGATTCGGACGGTGGTGGCTCAGAGTCCAACTGGGTCGGCGATACTAAGATTGCAAAAGACTTGTGGGCAAAGGATGTGTTCGAGAGCGTGCCGTTGGGCATCAGGGAATTTATGAAGCAAGAGAAGAGGTTAAAAGAACGACATCAGCGAGAAGGTACTGTGGGCAATTAGAGATGATCGAGATTACTGGCCAAGCGAGGAGGTGTAGAAAAGAGTGTTTAGTCTCACGATAGGACGTCATAGAGCGGCCACGGATTTGATAGACTTGATGAATGTTTATGAATAGACTCTGATCTAGAAGCAGGCTTTGCTATATTCTGGGAGCTTTACAGATCATTTTGCTTAGCAAGGTCATGCCTACTTCATCTCTCAAGCTTTTCATCCTCTAGCCGAAAACTTTTGCCAACTCAATTATAAAACTGAGGAAATCCAACCCACCCAGAGAACTAATTGAGGGTGAACCCCAACAATGGCAAGTTCTTGCAGAGTCACATCTCCTATCATCAATTCTGCTTAGTGGATTAATCTCACTGTCTCAACTGTAAAGAACTTTGAGTCTCAAGGCTGACGCCGCAGATTACACTCAACAGACACTTTACCAGTTGCGGAGGATAATAGGTCCTTAAGCAATAAACAGAATATCCACGTACCGGTGTTACATTTTCAGTTTACTGACTGGGACCTGCTAAACCAGCATAAGCAAGGGTTCGGCATTAAACCTCTTCCATCGATCTGGGAGATGGATGGTTACGGTAGCTCAGATACAAGAGTATATTGGTCAGCCTTTCAAGTCGTAGGCGCAAAGGGATTATCCCACTAAAGCCAGCGAGTGGTGCCAAATATAATGAATCTATCAGGGAACGGCGAATTCAAAGCGGTGCCTAATGGCATTGCATAACAGACATCAAAATATCTAAATACGTTACACCCCAAAGAAGCAAGGACAGTATCGTATCAGTTCTCAGGCAATAATAGTTGGACGAGTAAAAGGTTTCTGTTTCCGGACGGGCTTCATTCATCATAGCCGCGTATCGCTTCTAATAGCTTCAGGTGATACAAAGAGTTATTTAAGGGGTCTTGGGTTGCTGACTGGCGAGCCTATCGTGCTCTTCGATATCGATGGCCTCCCAGGGGTAGTTGATCCATACATCTCCAACAGTACGCGCAGCTTCGTATCGGGTGGCCAGCATATCGTTTGGCAGAGTGCCCTTCTTAGGCTTGTCCTTGTTCTGTATGGTGTAAGCAAACTAAGCAAGCTATCCAAAGAAGTGCTCTTCGAACGTACGTGAAGAACAAAAATGCTGAAATGGGTCTTGGGGGCATCTGGACCAATACGTTGGCGGGCCTCCTCAACATCCTTCTCCAGCTCCTTGACGGCGTATTCCAAGGTGGTTCGGGTATCGTCAACCTCATCCACAATTAGAATGCGCTTGCCAACCAAGTTCTCAAAAGCGCCGAGGGCAGTCATATCGAGCCACTGAGTCCGGGTGACCTTAGTACCGGGCTCTTCCACTTCGTCGTTCCCGAGTGACTCATAGAGAGAAAGACCGATAGCCTGGATGGGGATATTGGGGGAACCGGGCTTTTTGAGGAAAGATCGTAGGATTCGGGCAGGGACGTAGCCACCACCACCGATGGCGATCATGAGCTGAGGCTGGAAGTCGGCGAGAAGCCTGTCGGCCGACTGCTGGCAAAGCGTGTGAACCTAGAAGTCGGCAGAAGAAATGTCAGAGCTTGCGCATAAGGAAGTGAGGATATCATGAGAAGGACAGGGACGAGTCGGAAGGCGAAGCCATTTCCGCGCATCCTCCCGGTGTATTTGGCGCATACTGCAGCATCGAAGCCCTTATCTTTCGCGTGCATGGACAGCACATGGTCGTCGCTATCGATCCAAGTTCTTCATCACGATGGCGGGGTGGCGGGGTAATTAGGAGGGGTCAAGGCAGCACTTACATCGTTGTAGGTGACGTAGAGCTTCTCAACCATCTTGGCGGTATTGGGAGGGATAATAGAGGAAGGACGTCGCGAAGAATAAAAACCACGCCGATAGGAAACCGCAGAGGAAGGCGACGGGGGAAGCACACAATGAAGGTAGTGATGCCCAAACAGAAAGAG